>JAOWCC010000577.1:6692702-6974978 GCA_030867875.1 Actinernus sp. WN-2022 | reverse complement strand
TGGTCTCAACTATTGAGAGAAATACATGTATGTTAATTCAGATATTTAAAAATGTATTTTCCTTAAGTGTAGTTTGAAGCTTATTTTGTTCTCTTTAGATTCCAACACAAGCTACTTAGAAGAGAAACACATGAATGAGGGTTTTACTGGTCCCCAGTCCTCTGAGGAGTTGGACTTTGATGCTCTATTGCGCATGTGCCAAAAGAAGGGCAAGAGAAACTGATGCCAAAGCTAATTTAGAATTTATAAAAGCTCAAACTTTGCACCATAATGGTACACAATCAATATGCATTATCTATTGTAGTAACAGTAATTCATTATAAATAATACTTATTAATTATACAGAAAAATGGTCTTGATAGTGATAGATACTGCTAGTGCTTATGTACATGTAGTTTGTTTCTGACCATGCAGTAACTAATATAGGCTGTTGTTTTGCACCAGGTTTGTTCAGTGACGAGGCTAAATTTCAATTTATTCACGTGTAATAGACGTTCCCGAGACTGTATCAAGAAGAATTCAAGAATAATTACTTTATTGAATTGGGGGGGGGGGGGGGGGGGGGGGGGGGGGGGGGTACTTTATTCCCTCTGAATTTACCTAACATTTCGCATTGCGAGTGTGATCTATTACATATTATTATTACATATTCAACTGATCTCAGGAATTGATTGGCCGTGAAACGCAATACAACAGACAATGTTTCCTATTGATTAGAAACTAATTTCTGTTTTCCTTCGTGTACTTCGCTACACTGGTTTACTCATCCAAAGATATAATTATATTATTCGAATCTTGAATGTACTATGTACGTCACATGATATGAATAGCAGTTCAAATGTGCCTTTCCCTTTCTTGGATGACTTCCCATTCCACTAAAGTGCGTATAAGCCCTAGCCAGTTGATGTCAAGGACGAAGTAGGAAACAAAATGTTGGACTAGAGGCCAGTTATCAAATTTCAATGACGTCATTTAAGTCCCAAGCCAACTCTAGTTCCTTTTGCTCTGTTTTTATGTCAGCTCCACTTATAAAAAATCTTTCAATAAGATTGCAAGGATCAAATGTCTGACGCCTGAAAAACAACTGAAAAATAAACACATTCCATGTTGTGACTCAATTCATGTTCAAGTCATTTGCATAATTTGGCGTAAATGACGTCATTTCCAGGATTTGTAATGTTTGAGTAAAGCAATATTACGCCATAAATCGGCCCAACATGAGATTTGACACTTACTGCACCCAAATCAATGGTTTCTGGCTAGGGCTCGTAAGCACGTTCAGTAATACTTGAACCTTAAAGTGCATAACAGCCTTCCTGCAATGTTCATAGCTATGAATCTCAGAAAAGTTTTGAGTACTCCTGCGAAGAAATTTTTGGTTTACAGAGAATACTCTATCTTCTACGCTTGTTTGAAATCGTGGAAACGTGACCTTTCCTGTACCCTGCGAGCAGAGGTTTCTCATCTCTCTGCCTTTCCTGTCGCCGAGAGAAACCTCTGCCACGAAACGATTGCTTTTCGCGTTGAGCATGCGCCACGGTATCTGGATTGCCATTGGCCGAAAAAAAACCGAGACGGTAAACATTGTAGATTCATTGTATGTAGATTTCAAATTGTCCATTTCCTATTGTTATAAACGGCAGTGGAGAAAATAAAATTAATGTCCTTCTTCGAAGGTATAAATCAAAGCTTTCTTTAGGATAAATTAAGGTAGATTTATTGAACGGTAATTTCAAGGTCTTCTGTGCAGTTCAGTAAAGTAAGAAGAAGACAAAGCCGGAGTTTGAAGCCCGTTCGTATCAATCGTCGGCAAACAACAAACGCGTGACGACATAAATAACGGCTGCGAAGGATACTGTGGGCTCTTGCAAAACCAGCGAAGATCACCAAAAAGTCATGCCCGAGTGATATCAAACAGGTAACACCGGTTTGGTAACTGGTTTATCACGTGGTTTACCTCCAAGATTTTGGAGGTTGCAAGTGCGCATGTTCAACGGCAAAAGCAATCGTTTCGTGGCAGAGGTTTCTCTCGGCGACAGGAAAGGCAGAGAGATGAGAAACCTCTGCTCGCAGGGTACCTTTCCTGACCCATGACCGCGTAAATAAAAGCCTGGGTCGATACCTCGGTCGACGTCATCTCATTAATGCATTATTCTCCATGGCACCTTTCTATCACAACAACATCGATTTTTAGATAATATACACAGTTTATGAGCTGTTAGTAAAGGAAAAAGTCATATTAGTAAAAATTGTAAGTTTTTATTCAAATTGTTGCAAAGTTGATTTAATTAAATGACGTCTACGAGGTATCGACCCAGACGATTCCACGATTTCAAACAAGCGTAGAAGATAGAGTATTCTCTGTAAACCAAAAATTTCTTCGCAGGGGTACTCAAAACGTTCCTGAGGTTCATAGCTATGAAAATTGCACGAAGGCTCATTTGCACTTTAAAGGGACTGTGTCATGGTGAGAGACCATTACATTAGATGTCTGGGCCGGACACGGTTATTATCAGCGATTCTCATATGAACTGACGAACCTCGCGCACATGTGGGATGGTTGAGATCAAATTAAATATTCAAAAATGACTAATAAACTGTAAATATACAGTATTCAAGTAAAATAATACTTTCAATAATTTCGGAGGGGGATTTAACTGTTTTAACCCACCAATCGAACACTGACTCCCAACTATGACAGTCCCTTTAAATCGGTAATCAACAAGCAAGTAAATGATGGTAAATAATGTTGAACAGTTAGGAAGTCCTGTTATTTATAATTACTGTGTAATACACATAGTTGCCGTAATGGTCTTTCACCTACAGATATCTGCTGTAAGAATCGGATCGTGTTTATAAATGCCTGAATTCGAAGGATATGGTAACTTCATTTAATTACTTTCAAAGCTAAATACGGTGTTTTAATGTCCAGCATTGCCTATTAGACTTTGTACAACGTAGCCACTTGTGATTAGAGTACAGATACACACGATAATATGGTTTGCACAAAATCCTTTCGACCTCTTTCTCGCTAATTATTGCAAAAAACAAATATATCTTATTCTGCCGCTCGTTTGTGACGAGAACTCGTTGTGACGTCATCTGTACATAAGAGGATGCATGGCAGAATACATTGTTTTGATTTCACTACAATCAGTCAGGGTATGGGATTTATTCATCGAGGGTACCGGCACCCGAGGTCAATGAATCCCATCCATCCGAGCGGAAGGCCGATAAAATACTTTTTTTTTCACAATGCAGAGGTTTCAAATTGTATGCAATAACAAAGAGACTGAGGTGCGATGTGAAAATAAAAAGAGATTACCTTCAAAGAACAAAGAAAACAGTCGTTTGAAAAGTAAGGTTAGATGCATGTTGGCCCGCTTGCCCGCCCAACATTATTCGTTCACTCGTTTACAATGCAATGCCCCCAACCAATGCAATGCCCCCTCCCTCTAACCAATGTAATGCCCCCTCCCCTCAACCAATGCAATGCCCCTTCCCCCCCCAACCAATGCAATGCCCCAACCAATGCAATGCCCCCTCCCCCCAACCAATGCAATGCCCCATTACCCCCACCCAATGCAATGCCCCCCTCCCAATGATAGAATTAAAAAGATTTTCAAAAGAAATCGATCCAAAAATGTGTGACCCGCTCTAGCCTTGAGACCAGAAAGTTGTGCCCCCACCCCCCCCCCCCCCCCTCCATTTCCAAGTATATACCGTTATACATTCATTATAACGTTCGTTATACACCCCCAAGTCAAACAAGGAAACAACCGTTACATTCATTTATGCTTGTTATAATAATACGAAGGCCTTCCTTTCCATGTTCTGCAGGTTCTGCCTGATTTTTTGGTATGCAACACCTCATTTATACTTTATAGCTACACTTCTGTCTGACAATTTTACACCATCGCCATCGATTGAACTATACTAATCTCCATCTTCTACATCGCTGTCATTGTCGCTGTCACTATCTGTATCACTCACTGTCACTACATTTGTATCTTTGTATGTCTCAAGTCATGTCGCTATTTTCTTCAAGACTTCATTTGTCCTAACTTCTGTTATTCTTCTCTTCCTCCTTGCCGCATGGCGTTTATTCTCCTTTCTGGCTCTAGACTTTCTCTTCGCTGATTCCTGGAAAATCAATCCGTTTTGAAAATTGATTTGAGCTTGCTCTCAAAATCCACTAGCTTTGACCGCAATGATGCCATGTCCAGTTTTAACTGCTGCAAGGTGGACAATGCTTGTTCATCAAAGTCGTGTGCAGTTTGTTGCCCCGTTTTAATTCTACCACCGATGTGAATTGTTCCATCCAAATGGACTTTCATTCTGTTCGCAGTCTTCGTTATGACATTGCATAATGTTGTCGACACGTTTTACGTTCAGGCGTATTGTTTGCAATAGGAAGTCAATGTGCCCTTCTTGAAGGAGGGACCCAGCTGCTGATGGTTTTGTGCTGTCGAGCCTTCTTTAGAAGAAGGTTTTGTCTGAAAGTGAGAATTTGGACAAAAACGGAATTCTCAATTAAAAGTCGGCAATGCTCCTGATCAATGGCAAGAACAACTCCATGCTGTCAAGCAGTGCCAAAGAATGTTTGAAAGACCTGATTGGTTGTAAAGCTGACCGCTCCAGTGCTAACTAGAATAGGCCATTTTGACGATGCTGCGCGCGCCTTTGCAGGAAACAGTCACGTGCTGGTATAATAGTTTGTTAACGAATGAATTGAGCTCGTGATCCTCGTGGAAAGGCGTTGCCTATGGATGCTGGATGGCAAGCTATCTTTAAAAACGCTGCTTTAGAAAGATCGATTGGAGGTGGAAAATAGCATTTTCAAATAGGTTTAGCTGTGCAGTAACACTATACCGATATCGTACAAGTGCATTTAAATAAATGAGTCAGATTTTTGACTGTCCAGTACAACCACGTGATTGCATTCCTACAAAAGGTCCATTCAGAAGAATTCAGTGAAATGTGAGGGAAAGTGAAATGAAAGGCAAAGAAAGCGAGGCAGAACTGATCTGACAGGGAACTGAACAGATCCGGCATAGAACTGATTTTATATGAACCTTGTGTTCGGCTGCAGGGATCGGTAAACATGGAGTCGGTCCTGTTTTAAACCACTCAGATTAACCGGCCATACTGATTCTCAACTATAATGCGGGAATAATTGCATATCTTGATGTATTATTTTTTGCTGGATACTGTAAAATATGATTTCATATGTATGTGACTTTAATATGTGAATGTGCATTTTACCAAGTAATTAATTTTCAAATACAATGATTCAATAATTAAATTCCCCCCCCCCCCCCCTTTCCGGTAAATAATGACCGGTCCCTAATAGGTTTCTATGAGCCCTGGATTTGAAACGAGAAGACCGGCAAAGTGAAAGCTTTCCTAGAGTAAGGCTACAAAACTTTTTGTCTGGTCCCATACATTTCTTTGTAAGTGTAGACCATTTTTAAATGCCCTACAAAAGCTATGCATAATGAGTTATCCGCTATTTTGTCCGTGATTTCTGGTAATAAATATCCTGACAGTTCTCATAAATCTTTCTCTACTTTTGTATCAGCATAGAAAGTCTGGTTGCGAAACTCGACATTTTCTTGTAAAAATGTCTCGCCATCCTGTTTGGCCTTGAGAGCCGTTGATCTTCACTTAAAGCAAAAACATACGTACCCCTTGTATCACCCGGATATGTAATAATCAACAGGAAATGTAATACTAACCGGATATGTAATAAAAATCAACAGGATCTGTAATAACAACAGGATATGTAATAAAAATCAACAGGATTTGTAATAAAAAGTTAACAGGAAATGTAATACATTTTTAACCGGAAATGTAATAAAATAGTTAACAGGAAATGTAATAACAATCAACATGAAATGTAATAACACTACTTGTTCGAGGTAGCGTATATATCATCAATCACTCTAGCAGTGAACAAACAACAATTACCTGAATGACGTCATCAGTCATGTGAATCATTTAGTCGGTGATCACAATAAGCTTCTCAGCCTGCACAACGTCACAGATCACGTGATCAGCGCTGCGAACGTCACGTGAGTTATTCTCTGTCTTAAGCCTCCAGTTTTGCAGTCTTACCACTATGGCTAAGTACGGTGGCCCATAAGGGACATGTACGAATGTTTTTTTTTTACTTGAAACCCAGTTTTTTTTTCAAAATCCCAGAATCCCAAAATCCCAAAATCCCAAAATCCCAAAATCCCAGAATCCCAGAATCCCAGAATCCCAGGTTTTTTTTCAGAATCCCAGAATCCCAGAATCCCAGAATCCCAGAATCCCAGAATCTTAGAATCCCAGAATCCCAGAATCACCGCTGGTTATAAGGTAGGTACTTCGTGTAACGTACCACATATAGTATTGGGGGAGGGGTGGTCCTACTATACTATATACCTACTATAATACCACATATAGTATACCACATATAGAGTATACTATATACCAGTATAGTTATACTGTACACTATACACCCCACTATACAGTAGTATACATCACTATACAGGCCTATACAGGCCTATACACCACCGCATAACGAGCCAGACGCTCTTAGCAACCAATGTTTGACTAGGCACCCCGGAGAGATAGCAGAACTGAGTTCTGCGATCTCTGCGGGGTCCTAGTCAACTCTCTACATTCCCATCAATTAAACGCAGCTTGAGTTGTCTCTAATCCCTTTAACAATGACAGCCTTCGACGGCCACTAACTTAAGTTGAAATCAATCTTATTTTGGTAAACTTGCCTGAGACGCTAGAAAAAAATGAGTTCTATACCCCTGAAGCGCTAGACAGACTAAGCTGCCAGGACTTCCCGCTGGATGAACCAACTGATATAGAACAAACTCGAAATAAATATTATTTTGGTAATTTAAAACTTGCCGGAGTCGCTAGAAAAAAATGAGTTCTATATCCCTGAAGCGCTCAGGCAGACTAAACTGCCAGGACCTCCCGCTGGATGAACCAACTGGGCAACTGGGGATATAGAACTAGTTTGAAATCAATCTTATTTTGGTAAACTTGCCGGAAACGCTAGATAAAAATGACTGAGTTCTATATCCCTGAAGCGCTCAGGCAGACTAAGCTGCCAGGACTTCCCGCTGGATGAACCAACTGGGGATATAGAACTATAGCTTGAAATAAGTCTTACTGGATTTTCTCCTTTCTAATGTAAATATAAGCATAATAACTCAGTAATAGTTAGGTTTTTTTTAAAAATGGTGTTTCGGTTCCCACTGTCACGTTTCTCTGTCTTGTTTAGCTTTGGCAGCATTTTTAGTAGGCTGTGCAACTCCGGTCTATTATGTTCGTCGCTTGAACCTGTTGCACCCTCAAGTGTAATAATTACCCTCAAGTGTAATAATTATCCTCAAGTGTAATAAAACCCTCAAGTGTAATAAGGATTTACCCTCAAGTGCAATAAAACCCTCAAGTGTAATAAAGATTTACCCTCGAGTGTAATAAGGGACGGACCATTAGAAAAGGTATGGAGGGGTGGGGGGTGAGGGGTGGAGTTAAGATCTCATGCACGTTTTTTTTTTTGGAAAATATTTTATGTACTAATCTATTCAATTTATAATATTAAGTTATTCCAAATTTAGCTATCTTTGTACTTAACAATTCTTGTCCTAAGTAAAGTTTAAGAGCCATGCCCCTGTGAAAATCTTTTTTTTTTATCAGGGCTAGCGTACATATAGTGCTGTATAGGCCTGTATAGGGGTGTATAGGGCTGTATAGGGCTGTATAGGCCTGTATAGGCCTGTATAGGCCTGTATAGGCCTGCATAGGCCTGTATAGGCCTGTATAGGCCTGTATAGGGGTGTATATATAGGCCTGTATAGGCGAATCCTTGTTTACGTTTTTTCCTCATTAGCATACATCAAACTTCAAGCGACGTATATACAAACAAACAGAGTCCATAAATCGAAAGAGATTGTCACACTTGATAATCACCGAAAATTTTAGAGTGATATGATAAATATATTTTGAGGAATGAGCGTTTAAAAAGCTCAAAATTTACAATGAATGTATGGCTGTCAGCAACTCTTGCCCTCCAGCCCATTTTATAGTTTTGAAAAGTCAATTTCTCCGTAAATATTTAACATATCAATCTCAAATTTTCGGTGGTTACTCAGTTTAAAATTCTCTTTCAACTGATATAGTCTGTTTGTTTGTAGCTTGAAGTTTAATTCATGCTAATGACGTCAGCAAGGATTCGCCTATAGGGGTGTATCGGTGGTGTATAGGCCTGTATAGTGGTGTATAGGCCTGTATAGGCCTGTATAGTGATGTATAGTGATGTATACTACTGTATAGTGGGGTGTATAGTGTACAGTATAACTATACTGGTATATAGTATACTCTATATGTGGTATACTATATGTGGTATTATAGTAGGTTTATAGTATAGTAGGACCACCCCTCCCCCAATACTATATGTGGTACGTTACACGAAGTACCTACCTTATAACCAGCGGAGATTCTGGGATTCTGGGATTCTGGGATTCTGGGATTCTGGGATTCTGGGATTCTGGGATTCTGGGATTTCGGGATTCTTGGATTTCGGGATTTCGGGATTCTTGGATTTCGGGATTCCGGGATTCTGGGATTCCGGGATTCTGGGATACCGGGATTCCGAAAAAAAACCTGGGTTTCAAGTAAAAAATAATAATTTGTACATGTCCCTTATGGGCCACCGTAGCTAAGACTCTCTTCATTTCGGTTTTTCTCTTCCTTCCAACGCTAATTATAGCGGCAAAACATGACAGCGGGGAAAAAGCAAATCTGCCCCCTGGAAGACGAAACTTATGACACGATCTACAGCTTATGTCAAGGGACGTTTGAATGTCGGCCTACATAATATTTTGGTGAAACCAGGAATCTTTTTGGGTGAAGAAAAAAAACGGTAAAAACGTTATGTGCTATAATTAAGGATAAGCCTATGTGACGTGTATTCTATGACGTCATACAATTTGCTTGTTTTGTTCCAAGGGTAGATATTAATGCTCACGGAATTACCCACCTGACGTTCGCAGCGCTGATAACGTGATCTTTGGCCTGCAGGTTGAGAAGCTGATTGTGATCACTAAATGATTCACATGTCTGATGACGTCATTCATTGGTAGGTGTTGTTTGTTCACTGCTAGAGTGATTGATGATACGCTACCTCGAATAAGTAGTGTTATTACATTTCATGTTGATTGTTATTACATTTCCTGTTAACTATTTTATTACATTTCCGGTTAAAAATGTATTACATTTCCTGTTAACTTTTTATTACAAATCCTGTTGATTTTTATTACATATCCTGTTGTTATTACAGATCCTGTTGATTTTTATTACATATCCGGTTAGTATTACCTTTCCTGTTGATTATTACATATCCGGGTGATACACCCCTTACCCCTGTATCACCCGGATATGTAATAATCAACAGGAAATGTAATACTAACCGGATATGTAATAAAAATCAACAGGATCTGTAATAACAGGATATGTAATAAAAATCAACAGGATTTGTAATAAAAAGTTAACAGGAAATGTAATACATTTTTAACCGGAAATGTAATAAAATAGTAACAGGAAATGTAATAACACTACTTGGTCGAGGTAGCATATCATCAATCACTCTAGCAGTGAACAAACAACACCTACCAATGAATGACGTCATCAGTCATGGGAGTCATTTAGAGATCACAATCGGCTTCTCAACCTGCACGCCAAAGATCACGTGATCAGCGCTGCGAACGTCAGGTGGGTAATTCCGTGAGCATTAATATCTACCCTTGGAACAAATTAAACAAGCAAATTGTATGACGTCATAGAACACACGTCACATAGGCTTATCCTTAATTATATCCGCAAAAAAATTCCTGGTTTCACCTAAATATTATGTAGGCCAACTTCAAACGTCCCTTGACATAAGCTTTAGATCGTGTCATAAGTTTCGTCTTCCAGGGGGCAGATTTGCTTTTTCACGATGTCATGTTTTGCCGCTACAATTAGCGTTGGAAGGAAGAGAAAAACCGAAATGAAGAGAGTCTTAGCCATAGTGGTATATACGACTGGAGACTTAAGACAGAGAATAACTCTCGTGACGTTCGCAGCGCTGATCATGTGATCTGTGACGTTGAGAAACTTATTGTCATCACGGACTAAATGATTCACATGACTGATGACGTCATTCAGGTAATTGGTAGGTGTTGTTTGTTCACTGCTAGAGTAATTGATGATGCGCTACCTCGAACAAGTAGTGTTATTACATTTCCTGTTAACTATTTTATTACATTTCCGGTTAAAAATGTATTACATTTCCTGTTAACTTTTTATTACAAATCTTGTTGATTTTTATTACATATCCTGTTGTTATTACAGATCCTGTTGATTTTTATTACGTATCCGGTTAGTATTACATTTCCTGTTCATTATTACATATCCGGTTGATACAACCCCCCTACACCTTACCCCTGTAAAATACCTGCCGATGAAATTTGATTTCAGATACAGTAGTAGGTTTAGATTTAATGTTAGGCTTGTCTATTGTCCGTCTGTGTTCGTTAAATCTGTCTTTGAGCTCGAGGCCGTCGCTTAGTATGCACGTGACCGTAAATATAATTATTTCATTTTCTTTCATCCTACTTCAGCCAGATGTGCTCCGGCGACATGTTGTCAATATATCAATGTAACTTTTTGCATCCAACTTTTTATTATACTACACATTACGTTGAACCACTTCAGTTTTTGTCAAATGCTGTAGTAATTCCTCACTAATCTATGATAATTTATGCTACATTATTATATGACAGGAGCTACTTCCGGTCAAATGGCGCGCGCTGATTGGCCGTTTAGCGGGCGGAATTCTCCCGTAATGCCCACGGGCAATACGGATTTTCCCGCTCCAGTGTTTGTGTACACGAACCGGTCGAATTAAAACTTAAAAAGTTAAAACAAAATATGCCATATAATAAACACCTTATTAACCTCGCTTGCTCGGTCTGTACAGAGAAATATCAGACCTTGGTTTTTCTGTACAGACCTCGCAAAGCCTCTGTCTGTACAGAAAAACCACGGTCTGATATTTCTCTGTACAGACCTCACGCTCGGTTAATAAGTAGTTAATATGTTAATTAAATTGCGTCTCATTAAAAAAGTGAAGCCCACTTTTGAAAGTCTATTCACCAGGCTTCATATAAAAGACACGTAGCTTTCCATATTTTTGTGAATGTATTACTAAACAAAATTAAATCCAAAACAACTCAATTTTTTTCCCATAACAAAATTGGAACCGAATGAGACGGATACCTCGACACTAAACAATAAACGATTTCTCCCAAAGTTTGTATGTGCAGTTTAACATGTAGTCGTCCTATTGAATGCAGCAGGCCTTCACCTCTCAAAACCTGCCATTTTATTGGACCCCATTTGGATTGCACTGACAAAGAATGCCATTGTTTTAGAGTTTGGGTTTGTATTGCTTCAGGGTAGGCTATTGTTTGGATAGCCAGTACTATTCCAGGTTACGAGTAGGTCAGTGAAGGCCGCCCCATTGAACGGTCAGGAAAACGTTTGCGTACTATTTTCGAATTACTTGGATTGGGTCAAAAATCATAATATAACTAATACAATGACATGAGGGAGATTAGTTTGTTATACTATGATCTCCGATAAAGCGAATTAATCTGCGAGAAGTTTAGTTTCTCTGCATAACTACGACATGTAGCGGTTTGGTTGCTTTCAAGATGCTAATTACACAAGTTTTTTCTCGTCAAACAGTGTTCAGAAAATGAGCACGTGAAATTGCCTAGTGGTGTGATGAATACGGTATACAAAATACTTTGGGGAAAAAAGTTGTGCATGTGTAAATTGCACTTAAAGTGCCTATCACCCTTTTGCAATTTTGATAGCTTATGAACCTCCGAAAGGTTTTGAGTACTTCTGTGAAGAAAGTTTTGGTTTAAAGTGAATACTTTATGTTCTACGCTTGTTTGAAATCGTGTAAATGTGACCTTTCCTGACCCATGACCGCGTAAGTAAAAGCCTGGGTCGAAACCTGGGTAGACGTCATCTCATTAATGCATTATTCTCCATGGCGCCTTATTATCACAACAACATCGATGCATAGAAAATATACACAGTTTTCGAGTTGTTAGTAAAGAAAAAAAGTCATTTTAGTCAACATATTAAGTATTTATTCCAATGATTGCAAAGCCGATTTAATTATATGACATAAAGTATTCACTTTAAACCAAAACTTTCTTCACAGAAGTACTCAAAACCTTTCGGAGATTCATAAGCTATCAAAATTGCAAAAGGGTGATAGGCACTTTAAGAATCCCACATAGAAGAGGGCCGATAGGGGGAATAAGTAATTAAGACGGGGTTTTCGCGCAGTCATAAATGGACTCGATGAAAAAGTATTTATTGCCCAGTACACGGTCAGGGAGGACTTTAAACGTTTCCTCATCGGCTTGCATGCTCTCCTCAGTTTCCCTGGATCAATCCCGCTTTTCTGGGAAACTCCCACCCCTCCCCAACACTTCACCCTAACCTTTAATGGTTAATCATTAACCGGGATTGAGCCGTTTCCCTCAGTATGTTTATGAGGTTAAATTGGAACTAAATGTTCCTCATGCATGTTGATGAGGGAAATTTAGTTCTAATTTTACCTCTTGCATGTTAATGAGGGGACAATATGGCGACCGTATTTTCGCGGGGGAACATTTTTATTGGCTGTACTGTTTTTTTATTGACTGGTTTGCAACTAAGAATGTTTGACTGATTTAATATTAAAGTTTGGCTTTTGACTCGGTTTTTCTTTGAAGATGTTGTTGAAGTTTTGACGTGAGAATTAGAATTGGATCAAATGTGACATTGTGTACACTAGTTCAGTATCAGTGACCTCAGTAAACTTGAAAAAATTACTGTAAATGTTTAACATATTTTGTTTCCTAGTTTGAATTCCTTGGTTACGGCGCTGACAATATTAATTCAAAGCCGGGAACACGACGCATGACAATGAAGTGGTATCTACAAAGTTTGGTGTTTCTTGCCATCATATCTGCAGCTACATCAACTGTTGCCATACAAAAAGTCTTTAAACGAGCTGGTAAGACATGGTTGAAAATCTTCTTCAGATTAATGTTTAAATGCCCCTTACCAAGTTAACCAACACCATGAAAACGTTTTCTGCCGATCAATCAACACTGGCCGGCCCTACCTAGATAAAATTCCCTAACAGAAAAACAGTTTTAATGAAACAACAAGCTATTAAACACAAGTCACATTTTAAAACGCTGCAACTGAAAAGTACGAAGTTGAAAGTATTATTAAATCAGTGTCTAAAGGTCTAAAGTTTTGACACAAGAACACAAATTCTTATGCGTGGCCATTTGTGAGCTCAGCTACAAGGCTGCCTATAATTTAGACACCTTTTGGAGTTGAAAGTTACTCCTTGGCTTAGTTAAGATTATACTTTTTCTGTTTCATTCAAATTAACAGCATGTTATAGTGATCACGTTAGCTCAGCTTTTACTAATCCACGTTAGAGAAACAACTACGTACTATAAACGGTTCAAATCCAAGACTTTAGCTATTGCTCACAATGCGGTCCGGCGTATTTTTTGGTTAGATTCCATGGCTTTTCTTTGGCGTAGCTTATGCTTTCACTTGATCTTCACTTCTTGCAAAGTGACAGGGTTCATTTAAACTTTGGTGAACAAAACTTTCACCGATTTATTTTTAGTAAGGTAACAGTGTTTGCCGAGGAAGCAGTGGTTGCAATGGAATTCGTCTTATATGTACTTGGGGCATTTAAAACATTTACATAGGGAAGAAAAGCAAATAGAATAAGCTAATAACACCGTCTTTATTTGTTTGATATCCTCATGACCCAAATCGCTTTAAAAAGGAAGAGCAAAACAGAGGGGAAAAATGGTATCCTTGATCAGGAAAGACGTTCAATTTAAATTAGTAGCTATAAAGTCAGTTAAAGAGACTACTTGTTCCCGAGAGTACTTCTGTAAATAAATGTGTGCGGTAATGGCATCCAGAACACGACCCGATTTTACGAGAAAACGGAGCTCCGTACTGACACGTTTTTGTGAAAACGATTCTGATTGATTATTCTGGATCATTTATAACAGGGGATTCCACATATGTTTACACATACCCGGACCCTGAAGTCGAAACTGTACCGCCGCACAGATATTATACGTGGCATAAACTTTGAAAACCTGAGTAACACATGATCAGAATATATGCTCGAAGATCCACCGGTATTTGTACAGCATCGAAGACCGGAATAATACACTCCCAACTGAAGATTCAAATTTGTTTACATATATACAGATTATTTTATTGTTTTCGTTGTAGAGCACGTACATGATTGAGTAGGGCGAGTATGATATCTAAAATTATGAAGACCAAGATCTTTACAATTTTAGATACTATTCGTAAGCCGAATCCAATAATTGATTCATTATACATTCAATATATTATTTACTACCGATTATCAAAGTGCGAGAAACGACAACAAACGTGTACTGGTTGAAAGACTGCCCGAACAAAATATCAAACAATATAAAAATGTTCACACAAAACTGCATATACCTGACTGCTACGACGACAGAAGAATACGTATAAATATTCGGCTCACAATTTACATAATAGCCACCAGCTCGATTCGCTTCCTATACAGTTATTCTGGATGGAATTTTACCATTCATGTCGAAACAAAATGTATATATACAATTCTTGAATTAGGTAAATAAATTGTTGTTGTTGTTGACCTGTTTTTATAAAAGGGTTCTACATGTATAATAAATAAGTTGTAGGTATTTTTGACGATATCTGTCCAAGTCAGTGTTGTTTATTTAATAAATGGTACTATATATTGTACATATTGTATATATGGTACGTATGGTATTTATTATATTTATTGTACTTCTATAGGTGCAATCTGTCCAAACCAGTGTCCTTAACTTAAATGGTATATAATGTATCTATATATGGTATTCATTGTACAGGTGCTGTGGAGAAAATAGAGCCCCTAGACGTGCGTGGAGGTCGTTGGGTACACTTGAACCCCTATCACCCGGTCTGCTTCGAAGGTCAGCGTAATCAGCCTGGCTCCTTTGCGCATGTCGGAAAAAGCGGCCTTGTAGGAGCCATCAGGCTCGTGTGGAGGAGTGGCTCCATCAGGTAAACTGTCCTTCATCTTAAGAACATATGGCAAAGCAGTATAGAAACTAAAGATTTGTAATCTGTAGAGTCCGCTATTAAGAGAAGCGGAATAGATCCGATATAGCGACAAAGCAAAGTCCGCCGTTAGTTTTAAGACATCCTCGCCGAAGCCCGGCGACCAACACCGGAACACCGAAAATTTGATTTGACTCCATGGTCCAGCGGCAATTTAATTTAAGCGGCAATTTAAGCGCTGGAACATCTTTTTCATTTTCCTTTTCTCTTTCTTTTCTTTTTTCTCTTTCCTTTCCTTTTTCTTCTTTCCTTTCTTCTGTAAACTAGACCTTTCCCTCTATTTTATTTATTTTGTTTTGTTTTTACCATATTGTAGCACTTGATCACATTCGGCTATGAAAATTGTTTTTCTTTGTTTTGTCGATGCGATTTTCTCGTTTTTTTTCGAAATTGTTTTTGCCATTCCTGCATTTCATTGTTTAATTTTGTTTTCTTTTTAGGTGTATAGCAAACACAGCGCACGATAGTAGATGGGGCTGCTACCACTACAGCACATTTATCAATCACCCTCTCAACGTCATTGTAACTGACAAATATAACAACATCATCTTCCCAAAGGCGCGGTTTATCAAGCATGCCGCTGGTCTGTGGTACTGGCTTCCCATGGTGGATGACAGGCACTCCAATGAGATCGTGTTCACGGATTTCGGCGAGCCTTTCTACATACAGAAGCATGAAATGCTAAGAATCTGGTACGGGGAGGACCTGAAGAACTGGTCCGAGGGAGATAACCAGGGACGCGTCTGCGTGGACGTCTACGGCCGCTTCATGTAATGCGGGCTCATGCTATGACTTAGTGAAGGCTGATCGGACGACTGTACGATGTTATTTATTGTAATCAAGAAATCTGCTAATCCTGATCTCTACAGATCCGGCAACACTTTTGTTTGTAACAGTGGTCCTTGCATCCTTTTTTGAAATACATCATGACTTTATCGATGTTCCCAGAAATCATTTTTTTAGGATTTTCATTCCTATATGATGTTCTGATTTCTACACGTTTCATTTCGTTCCACCATCTTTGCATTTATGACATTTGTGTACAAACTTTGGCACTCTTAATCAATTTATGCTAAACACCGCCATTCATTTTTCCTCGGTTAGTGTGAGTATTCAGAATGCAAAACGTAATGAATGGAAAAGCGAGTTGGTGTCTGTATGTAATAGATACAGAATGAGTGGCCGTGCTTGATGGGATCAGTTACAAACTCGAGCTGAAAGCTAGAGTTTGTAAATCCGATAAAGCACGGACACGAATTCTGTATCTGACGTATCAAACGTCTAGGCGTATCGAGTCATGTTTTTCAGTTATTTTGACGATACGACTTATTTTGGCCGAGAAAATCGAAGCAAAATTTTATGTAAATCAGGACGAAATCTGTATCAGATTAACAGAACACTTATTGCTCAGTGATTTCCTTTGTTTTTGCTTCATGAATTATTAATGACTTGATACGACTCATTGTGATCATGCTACAACACACGCATAATTAGTTGCGAGATGTCTTGCTTAATTAATGTTTTATTTCTAATAAAGTATTTTTGGAATCAAAATAGCCTTGCCGTAGCCTTGCCGTAGCCTTGCCGTAGCCTTGCCGTAGCCTTGCCGTAGCCTTGCCGTAGCCTTGCCGTAGCCTTGCCGTAGCCTTGCCGTAGCCTTGCCGTAGCCTTGCCGTAGCCTTGCCGTAGCCTTGCCGTAGCCTTGCCGTAGCCTTGCCGTAGCCTTGCCGTAGCCTTGCCGTAGCCTTGCCGTAGCCTTGCCGTAGCCTTGCCGTAGCCTTGCCGTAGCCTTGCCGTAGCCTTGCCGTAGCCTTGCCGTAGCCTTGCCGTAGCCTTGCCGTAGCCTTGCCGTAGCCTTGCCGTAGCCTTGCCGTAGCCTTGCCGTAGCCTTGCCGTAGCCTTGCCGTAGCCTTGCCGTAGCCTTGCCGTAGCCTTGCCGTAGCCTTGCCGTAGCCTTGCCGTAGCCTTGCCGTAGCCTTGCCGTAGCCTTGCCGTAGCCTTGCCGTAGCCTTGCCGTAGCCTTGCCGTAGCCTTGCCGTAGCCTTGCCGTAGCCTTGCCGTAGCCTTGCCGTAGCCTTGCCGTAGCCTTGCCGTAGCCTTGCCGTAGCCTTGCCGTAGCCTTGCCGTAGCCTTGCCGTAGCCTTGCCGTAGCCTTGCCGTAGCCTTGCCGTAGCCTTGCCGTAGCCTTGCCGTAGCCTTGCCGTAGCCTTGCCGTAGCCTTGCCGTAGCCTTGCCGTAGCCTTGCCGTAGCCTTGCCGTAACCGTACTGTACCGTAATTATGTATAATCGGTGGAAACAATTTCAATGTCACGGTATGTCGTACAGTAATTGTGCCGTAGTCGGTGCTGTAGTTTGTCCCACTAATACAAAATCGGCTCTAAACAGTTATCATTGTATATTGTGCTGTGGAAGCTGTGTTATAAATAGCTGATATTATTTTTTTTCTCCTAGTTAGAGCGCGCAAAATTACCTAAATTTGGGAAACTATCTCGAACCAGCTGCAAAAAAATACTAGGATAAGATATTTTAGAATTTGAACTTGAATTTGTTTCAAATAGTCGAGCATCTGTCATGCGTAAACAACAACCGCTGTGATTAAAAAAAGAATCAACATTTTTTTACGGTGGTGTGGCTCTGGTGCATATTCTGAGTCTGCAGGGGTCAATCATTAGGGAGTTCCATTTCTAGGAATACTCCAGGCCACACTGTAGAGGTGGGGCGGGGGCACGAAGCACTAACGCACGACGAACGGATTTGTCGTCTGACGGTTTTGTAGTGGATACATACATGTTGTCCCATGGCCTAAGGTAACCTGGCGTTTTGCAGCACGAACAGCCACATCATTTGTCTCCATAAAGGGAGTACCGGCTATAATGCCACATCAAGATTCTCTACATCAAACCCTCAAATTGGAACTTCTGGCTGTCCCGAATAAATGTTAGTCGCATTTCACCGATAACCTTTAAAGGTTAGGATCCATCGGTTTGGTGGGTTGATTGGGAGCTTGTATGGATTTCAGCGGCAAGACTTTTCACTGCGGAAGACGGATCGTATATCCTGTCGCACCACTCAAGCATGTTAAGGCCTGGTTCAGGGGTCAAATTTCAAGTAAAAACTGTTTTCCTCATTTCAGCACAGCCGAGTATGGTAAGTACGCAAAGTTTCTCACGATAATAGGTATCGCTATTCTTGACTACCTTAAGTGGTTTGTGTGTAGTAAAACGTGTCACGTGGTCTGTCACGTGACTTAGAACACGAAATCAGTAAATCAAAAACGCGGCTCCGAGTTTAAAACAACTAGGATGATGAGTGGATATGTTTAGTTAAGGTTAAAGCCTTTTACCTAAATCAACTTAGAAAAGATGACTACAATGTTTCGTTAACGAGTAATTAAGGCGAACATATGCAAAATAGGTCACGTGACATTTTGTACCCTTAATATCTCCTTATCTTTACATGATAGTCATGTTTTCTAAGCATGATCTGAAACACTGCGGGAGGAGTAATGGTTTAGCAGGGTTACTTTATATGCATATGTTATCGTCGCAGCCGCATCTCACTTAAATGATTTTATATGATTATGACGTCATCGATCACGTGATGCCACAACCATCCACTTAACAAATTTAAGGAAGTTGATATTAGTATTACGGTGTAATTAGTTTTTGTTTAAACTGTTAGTTCTGTCAGAAAACATTTTTTAACGTACATCTATTTTCCGTTAAATAAACCAGGCCTTAACGTGCTTGAGCACTATCGATGGTTATTCGAGCGTGGTGTATCGATAGAATGTGTATATGTATTTACTGAATTTCTCATCCCTGTATCAATTATCCACTCTCATAATACAAGATACTCATCCAGGAAAAATCTATATTGGCCTAGTATAAGAATAATATGCACTTTAAATAAAGTTGTACATACCTACCTACCCGTTACCCGTTACCCGCTACCCGTTACCCGCTACCCGTTACCCGCTACCCGTTACCTGCGTTTTAGACACGCCGGTCCAAAAATCTTAAAGATCGGCCAAAGTCACTTGGGCAATGGACCTATTAACTAACAAATTATAAGTGGCGAGCCGAAATTTATGGTCCGCGGACCCAAAAATGATACACAACAATAGGAGTATCGTGCCGAAAACGTTTGGGTCCGCGGACGAAATTTAGGGGTGCAGACACTCGGCCAAAATACTTGTCGTGTAAATGGGCTTGGTGCCTGTACCACGTTGTACCACATGACCAACTGTTGCAAAAAGCTTTGGCTATTGATATTTACCTGTTAGCTTTTAGCTGCATGATCATCAGTTCAGCCGCGGCTTCTATGCCGGTGGCTCGAGTTACCATGTGTTTTCAGGGCTAGGGTTTTGGGGTTTTGGTTGCATTTCAATAGAGGTAATCGGATAAGTCTGTTGCCACCCAATTCAGATCATGTGATGTAAACACACATTACTCTGGAGAATTGACTCTTTGAAAATAATTTTATTCAGATAGGCATGACTGCATTATGATTAGAATGAAAAAGGAATAATTCCCCAGAGTAGCATCTGTTTACATCACATGATCTGAATTGGGTGGCAACAGCGTTAGCCGATTACCTCTATAAAATAGCGAGCAAAAGTGTCGTTTTGAACTTCCCGTGGCCTCTTCCATATTAGGAAAATTACATATTCCATATTTGCAAGAGCTTCCAGACCTCTATATCGACACTCGTTGTTTGATATGCAATGTGAGAAGGTAAGAAATTCATCTTCCGCCAGTTTGTGCTTTGCTTACCATTTGCCGGTCAACTGAGTAAGAATTTCATCATCAGTACTGGAAAGAATACACTGATTTTTAGATCATGCAGTCTTTATAAACAAAGGACCTTCACTGGTATATATTATATACTATATATTATACTGCAATCCTGGAGTTGATTTCAGATCATCTATACAGCAATTAACCTGCACGAGAAAAGAGCAAATACAAACTACTCGGATATGATCGTTAACTGGTTTATTTTGTACTCATCAATGCAATAGCAACAGTAGCTGTTTCATATTACAAACATTGGATTTGCTATGGAACGAACTTAGCAAATACATCCACACATACACGACCCTGGTTGTCATGTTCGGACCAGCCAGTGAGATCTTCACCGTACCAGATCCTCATCTCAGCGTATGCTGGGTAGTAGAACGGTTTGCAGAAATCTGTGAAGACGAGCTCATTTGAGTGCTGATCACTGACGAACGGCATCCAGTACCATTTTCCAGCAGCGTGCCTGCAAGAGAATATAAAGGAAAGTTTAAAATGAAACAAAAATCACAAAAATACACATCGTTTGTATATGGTACATCCTTCTAGAATACAAAGAGAAGACATTAATTTTATGGTGTGCCACTCTTCAAAATGTGACTTTTGTTTTGGGTGCGGCTTTTGGAAGAAGTTAAAAGGGGCGAGATTTTCCAATACACGTTTTTGTTTCCCGTGGTGATTATGATACCAAAGCAATTCCAGACCGGTCGTAGCTAAATTGTTAGAATGTAATGGTCGATGTGTTTGAGCCCTAATATGCCAAATAATAATAAGATATAGATATTAAGTAAAAAGTTAGTTAGTACATAACTATCTACTCACGTAATGTACTCCTGTTTCGGGAAGACAATACGTTTTCTTACCTAATTTTCTCTTGTCATATGATATTCATGTGATAACTAGTGAGCATATGATTATCTATACTCACGTGATGTATTCCTTCTTCGGGAAGATAACTCGGTCGTGTGAGTCGGTGATAATGACATTCAGCGGGTTCTTGACAAAAGAGGAATAGTGAGCACATCCCCATCGGCTGTTATAGGCGGTGTTAGACACGCAACGAACATATCCACTTCTGTGAACCAGCTTGATTGCACCAACCAGTTTGCCGGGTCCAAAGTTCATCACAGTAGCGTAGCGGTTTCCCTTGGCTTCAAAACACGCATCTCTTACGTTGATTTTCTTCCATCCATTTGCAGAAGGCTCTGACCTAACTGTAGGAAGATAAGATTTTTAAATCTTAAAAGGACATTACGACATCACTGATTCTCGTCAAAAAAGAATCACATCCTTAGGCGCTAAGCTCCCCTTGAAACCGGAATAAACAATTGCCTCCCACACTGAGTATATTGTAACAAAATATTGTCATGAAAAACGGTGTCAGATGCTTTACTTGACCAAAAGATAACTAGATATCTAAGGCCCGATTACACGTCGAACTCTTCATGCACCGAACGCAATTGAAACAAAAGATCACTAGATATTTAAGGCCCGATTACACGTCGAACTCTTCATGCACCGAACGCAATTGAAACAAAAGATCACTAGATATCTAAGGCCCGATTACACGTCGAACTTTTCATGCACCGAACGCAATTGAAACAAAAGATAATTAGGCGACTTCTATTGATCTAATTTGGTTGGGCGCATGAAAAGTTGGACATTTGAATCTGGAATTATTGCCGTTTTGTATTTTATTTTGTTATTAGAAGTTGGATTTAACGCCCGATTTCTCACCTTATTTGCTTTGAGACCACTGCTATAGGGTCAGTTATATATTTTTATTTATATATATTATTTCCATTTGCTCCAAGAGCTAGCTTATGCGGTAAGGGGGGGCTTATGTAATTTAAATAAACAAACATAATCTGCGGGTAAGAGAACACTATTAATTAATGACATATAAACTAACAAAAAAGGCAAGCAATATATATATTGCTCCAATATGCATGCTCCAATAGCGCCAGCAGTACTATCAGCTATTCCCGCCGTCCGCCATTTTGAATAGTGGTTTGTTTACGCGCTAACGCGGGAAACTGGGGCTTGCATATAATGACGTAAGCGTTGTGACGTAAGCGTTTTTGAAAAGCTCCGTTTTTGCCGTCCACACTAAAACGATAGACCTGCGTTTTCAAAAGTCTCCACTATGGAAATCGTATTCGAAAACCTCCGTTTTCATAGATAAATATCTCCGTTTTTGATCGTTTTAGTGTGGACGATTGGTAAAAACGGATAAAAAAAGTATGCGTTTTCAAACGAAAACGGATTAGTGTGCGCGAACAATCACGCAATCCCTACGCTGTGAAATGGCTTCTTAAATTCTGCTTTTTGATTGGTTCAGCAAAAGGATGCAATAACAGACACAAAATGATGAATGAAAAGTCCGAAGACTATAGCAAAGCTGATATACAACGTAAAATTCTAACACAAAGCACTACGGTTAGCTAGGCCTCCTCACTTCGGATCCAACGTATTTTTGCAGGATTTTTGTTCACGGTATTTGCTTATATATTTTCTACAAAATGGTGCAATTTAGGCTGAAATCACTGCTGCTTTTAACCAATCAAATTGCAGGAAACACCAATGATTTCAAAATGAATATAATTAAGCAGTGAATCAATCGATCAGTCAAGAGTGGTGAACTGGTATCGCCGGTATTATTCACGGGTTGATTGTCCAATCAAATTTCCAGTTAAAAAAACTTTGACCAATCAAATTGCTTCTACCAATTCTGCTGACGTAGCTTGTAGCGAGTGGTCTCTCAGAAAACCGCAATAACATCAAGACAAGGCAGGACGTAGTTCTATTTAATGCATTCTTGTGCGAGACTGAACAAGACAAATAACCTGAGGACAAGAATTAGATGATATGCTTGTTTGAAAGAGAAAACAAGACGGTACTGAGTAGTAGTTGTGCTTGCTGCGCTCTCTTCTCGATAGAACATGACCGCGTAAGTAAAAGCCTGGGTCGATACCTCGGTAGACGTTATTTAATTAATTCAACTTTGCAACAATTTGAATAAAAACTTACAATTTTTACTAATATGACTTTTTCCTTTACTAACAGCTCATAAACTGTGTATATTATCTAAAAATCGATGTTGTTGTGATAGAAAGATGCCATGGAGAATAATGCATTAATGAGATGACGTCGACCGAGGTATCGACCCAGGCTTTTACTTACGCGGTCATGGGTCAGGAAAGGTCACGTTTCCATGATTTCAAACAAGCGTAGAAGATAGAGTATTCTCTGTAAACCAAAAATTTCTTCGCAGGAGTACTCAAAACTTTTCTGAGATTCATAGCTATGAAAATTGCCTTTTAAAACATGTAATAATCTCTATATATATTTAGTATCGTTTTTTTGTTGTTGAAAAAAACGTAACTTTTAGACTGAATTTAACGTTCATAAGGTTTATTGGAAGTCGTAAAGGCTGTGTTACTAACTAATGGATAACCTAAGAAGTAAAAGTAATTGCCGTTTATAAAATGTTGTTTGGACAACAATTCCGTTCTAAGCTGTTTCTTAACATTGCATTCTAGATCTTCTTTTCGTAGACTGAAAAATATAGAAAAAATAAAAGGAAAAAAGTAAAGGCAACAAACTTACCGTCGAGATCAGAGGACCCACAAGCGATGCAAGCCATCGCGGCGAGAATTAAGTATACCAACATTTTAGGAACGTACAGTCAGCGAGGACACACTTGAGGATAACTGACTAAAAGTGTTGAAGATAAAGGCTCCTCTTGATTTTTATAGCTCCAATCAGATAATAATTATTGGGTCCTTCTACATATTTGAACATATAAATTGCTTCATAATTGGATTGCCCAAGAACGTAAACATAATAAAAAGTCAACGAAAAATGCAACTGTTAATAAGTCGCACTGTTTACCATCGTGGGAGAAAGTTTGATAGGAATTATTGTGAAATTAAAACTGATCAGTTGTTTGGTTAACGGATTTTCTCTATTTGTACACTGAGTTGGACTTCTGTGAAAACCTTATCATAAACGATATACAGAACACGGAGCGGCTTGCTAGTCCCTTCTATTAACATTTCCTGTGGTCTTTTATTAGTTTAACATATGTATTTGCGCTCTAAAGACACGGTGTGGCATGCAATTAATATAAATAGTCATTAACGACACGGAAGATAATAGGAAAAGAGCTTCTCTGCTAGGCTTGGTTTGATTGACTAGGCACTTGTGTTATCCACTATAAATGTCCGTATTTAAATTTCAGATTAGAAGATAAGCAAGAAATCCGTTTTTTAGCAAAAGTGAGTGGGACGACTGGAGCAAAGAGTGAGGAGACTCCCATCATCGCTGCACGTTAGCTTGCTTGCTCGCTTTACCGGAGCGTCACTGGGCACGTGCATGGAGGTCTGTAAGTATGGTGTGAAAGTTTTATTCGGAAGGAACTCTGCGTAAAAAATAAGAAGACAAAATTAAAACCTTGATGAAGGTGTTTTTGACATTAAAATAGTATCGAAAACGCTGGAGAAAAATAACTGGCAGCTAACTGTAAACACATCGGTTTAGAAAATGAGGTTCAGTGTTTTACACATCTTTCATTCTCGTATTTGAAAATTAACCTATTTCTCAATATAATAACTGTTTACAATTTGGAAACCAATTGTTTACCTGCGTCTTGTGAAAACGTATATCATAAAGACAGTACTATATTCAAACCGATAAATTTAATTTGGTCATACCATGACTGTTTACATTGGATTTCGATAATAAAGATTGTTTCATTATGAATCGTTGTAGATAAATAAACCAATAACCATTTAAATAATCCGTTATCATTATCTCGGAGAACTGAACAAGTTTTAACCCATGATACTATTCGGCTCTAAAATCCCAATTCGACCTTGGAGTTCGTCGGAACATAAGCCGCTGCCTGGCTCCCCGCATCTTCGACGCAAAATAAACAATGTGGCATTTCGCATCTCTACGCAGCTTTCTGCCAAGTTACTTGTTTTTGTTTTCATTGTTTTATGCTAGCTACTGTGTAAACTGAAAGATGTTAGGAGCACTTACCATTTGCACAGAAAAACCGTATGGGATGGAACACGCCAAATTGAACAGTACACCCGGATCCACCCGGTTACTCTAGGGTTACACCAAAACAAAACATGGCGGAAGTTGACTCCGCCGCCATTTTGTTTTAAGTCATTAAAACCGCGCTGTGAACCTGGCTGAGGGGGCATGGAATGAGTAGATTGGTGCAAATGGTACACGATTTGTCGGTCATTTCGGTTGGAATGAAGAAAGAGGAATACCTCCGAAGGTATTCCTTCCTTACTGAAAACATTCCAGTGGAATGAATCGTTCCAATCGAATACCCAATCGCAAATACCAGATCACTGGTAACTTTCAAAATATTCCCATGCCTCTTTTGTGGTCTATTATTTGTTGCTAATAATACCTCGGGGTGGAGGGGGGGGGGGGGGGGGTACTCCCATATATAAGCTATAAAGGTATGTGCCGCGGGATAGAGTATGGTTTTCGAGGTGCCGGACACTTAAATAGGGTCTCATATTCTGTATTATCATCCTTAAATAAAATATCCGATCCTTAAATAGGATACGATTTCCCCCCCTAACTCTTGATATGCAATATCGTGTATTTGCTCAACGCCCGCTAAACGTAACAATCTTCAATAAACGTAAAGCGTTACACAGACTGGGATAAATAAAAACCATCTGTTCAATAAATTCTGAGTATTCACTTGTCAGTTAAATAGGGTCTCATATTTTAGTTTCAAGCCTTGGAATTGGTACCCATTTTATGATTTTTCACCCTTAAATAGGGTCAGAGTTTCGATATCTCCGCGGCAGACAGACAGATTTTTTAAATTGGTGTTTTGTACGTGACAAGTACTTCGACATGGGTCCAATAAGTGTACTTCTCTGTTAGTGGGAACTGGCATCGCTGCGTTAGAGCTTCAGCTCTGATGTTGAAGCAGTTAAAGACGAATTTTGCTGTAAGACCAGAAATTCAAACCTTTGTCCTAAAAGATGGAATTCAGTCGCCCACCCCTCCCCTGTTCTAACCAGTTGTCAGTCTTGAACATGAGAAGCTAGTTAGATTGCTGGATCGTTTATAATAGCTCCGAACAAACAATTAGAAGAACGTTGAAAGCCCAGGGATTACGGTTTTTAGAGTTTTGATGTTTATCCGATATTAAATGGGATCAAAAGAGATCAAAAATCTTTACAAATTAGTTGGCAATATGGCAAACTGATAAGTACAGAGCCTCAAACAACAGAGGCAGGACTCGGCGGGGCGGGCGGCGGGGAGTGAGTGAGTGAGGTGTGGGAGAGTCCTACCAATACGCTAAATTCCAATTCGATCTGTGGCTTAGCCGGGTCTAGCCTGATTTTCAGACGTTACGAGGTTGGGAGGGGGAGGAAGTGAGTGGACGACTTCGTACCGTCTGAAAATCAGGCCAAGCAGGGTCCTGACTTTGATCAGCTCCTATGGTTGGTTCAGCATGACAGACCTATGGCCGACGCCCGTCGGAGTAATACTCCATAAATCCGTATATATTTTAGAAATCGTGATTCGTGATATATTCGATTATTCTGCTGATCTTAGATAAATAGTCACTGTGACATATTCAAACACGACGAGGGAACTGAGCATTTAAATGATGTAGTTCTCTACTATCCTTCCCCTAAAAAAGAAAAACTATTTTCGATTTTACTCGAGGCTGTGTTTGTTGATAAATACTACATTCTTGAGGGAATCTTTGTATCGAGGAACGCGTTCGTTCCTTTTGTACTTTCGGTTCTCCGTTATAGAGCTCCGAAATCACAAAATAATGATGCTCATAACAAATTATTATATTATAAATAAAGTCCTTTTATTTTAGATCTTTATAACTCAAAACCAAAATGATGATAAGAAAATAAAACTAGGACCCCTTATTTCATTTGCCTACATATTTTATGAGCACAAAACAGATCAACAGTAAATAGATACACGGTTCATGTAGTTGGTAGCTTGTTTATTTCTACTCATCAATGCAATAGCAGCAGTAGCTTATCTTATATGAAAAACATTGGATTTGCTATGCAACGAACTTAGCAAATACATCCACACATACACGACCCTGGTTGTCATGTTCGGCCCAGCCAGTTAGATCCTCACCGTACCAGATCCTCATCTCAGCGTATGCTGGGTAGTAGAACGGTTTGCAGAAATCTGTGAAGACGAGCTCATTTGAGTGCTGGTCACTGACGAACGGCATCCAGTACCATTTGCCTGCAGTGTGCCTGAACGATGTGAGAAGATGAAAGTGAGTTTAAAAAGCGAAAATAACAGAGAAATCACATCGTATTATTAATGTATTTCGTCGGAAGGGGGAACTATAGGATTACTGAAGGCATTCCATCCTAGAACTTCCAAACACGTTACTGACTATAGATGGAAGAACTGCTATTAATAGTCAATAGATCACAAATGACATCTTTTGGGTCACTGCCGTTGTCAGTCACACCACAAACAAAAATGTCTTGACGAAAATACAAGCTGAGCTTTGAATTGGAACATATGAAACTACGACAAGGCGATTATGAGTACAACTGATCGAGTACAAGGTTCATGATAATTGAGGAAAAGATATTTGTTCTCGTGTCTCTAATATATATTGTTTGAAAATTTATGTTGGAAGATCCCTACAATAGAAGCGAGAAGTCCAAGGAATACAATTAACGTGTGTAGTTTTAAATGTACTGTCTATAGCTTTGCTGTAGTCCTTGGACTTCTCGCTTCTATTAATTATCCTTTCAATTGGTTGTCGGCAGTCAGATCTTCATATATTAGATCTAACGTTCAACAAGCAGATATTCGTCCACGGTTGTTGCTTATTCTCGAGTTATCCCTACAATCATAGAATTTTTTTTTTTTTGGGTAAATTAATAATATTTTTTTTTTTACGAAGGAAGGTGGGTTCCATCTCCAGCAACTTTTAGGATGTATCGGTCGCTTCCCGTTTGCATGAGCTCGAATACACCTATTTCAAAAAAGATTTTCCCGGACAAACGACAAGCGACATTCTCAGACCGAACTTAATTGTGTAAACTACGGTGTAATTTGAAAATCGACTCGCAGGAGAGCATATGTTAAAACATGAATTCACCAGACTTTCAGCTACAACAATAATCCGTTTCGGTCTGGGATTGTCGCTTACCGTTTGTCGCTTCGGCCAGACAACCTTTTTCGAAATAGGTGTATACTGAATAGTCATATGATATTCATGTGATAACTAGTTAGTAAAGAGCATATGATTATCTATCCTCACGTGATGTACTCCTTTTTCGGGAAGATAACTTGGTCGTGGGAGTCGGTGATAATGACATTCAGCGGGTTCTTGACAAAAGAGGAATAGTGAGCACATCCCCATCGGCTGTTATAGGCGGTGTTAGACACGCAACGAACATATCCATTTTTGTAAACCAGCTTGATTGCACCAACCAGTTTACCGGGTCCAAAGTTCATTACAGTAGCGTAGCGGTTTCCCTTGGCTTCAAAACACGCATCTCTCATGTTGATCTTCGTCCACGCATTAGCATTAGATTCTGACATAAGTGTAGTAAGCCGATAAGATTTAAGAACATTACGATATCACTGATTCAAAATAAGACAAATAGACGGTGTACAGTTCTGGTCTAAGTCTTATGATGCTTTCAAAACAAAAAGATAGATGGGTATCACCTAAGTAACTCGTAATTATTGCTTTTTTAGTTATTTGAACTTTTTAATCACAGGTTTTACGGTCAAATCTTTAGAATTTCGTTCTATACTAGAATTTGGAGTAAAACGATAAATCGCCGTTTCTCACCTTATATGCTCTGAGTTTGCAACAAGATAACAACTGCTTATCAAGTTTATTTCCACTCCCATATATAACCCTTCCCGGCTCGTAGATAATCCCCCGGCCCTGTAGTTAGCCCCCGTAGCTTTGTTGTTTCACAAGTTATGGAATTAGTACCCTGTAGTCGAATAGAAACAATAGACTCCTCGTGATTTTGTTTTAGTAAACTTTAAATGTTATTAATTGCCACTCATAAAATGCCATCAATACTACAGCAAAAAGAGAATCCCTCCGTCTGTAATATAAACACACCACAAAGGACCTCCGTCTATAATAACACACCACAAAGGCCCTTGCTTTACGGTATTTAGTATCAATTTTTTAGTATCAGTTAACATCAAACCTTAGTTAGATTCTAAATTTCACTTTCATACCGGATTTATTTGAAGTTGTAGACTGAGGCTGCGTTACTAACTAATGAACAAGTAAAAGCACTTGATATTTATAAAATATTGTTTAAATTCTTTGCTGCTTTGAAGACAATTCCTTTCTATAGTTTTTTCTGAACATTGCATACATCAGATTGACTGAATAGGAAAAAAGGAAAATAAAAGGAAAAATAAAACAAACTTACGGAGAGTAGAGGCGATGCAAACCATCGCGGCGAGAACGAAGTACACCAACATTTTAGGCACGTAAAGTCAGCGACCGTGGCACTCTTGAGGACTGAATTTGGGACTGAAAGTGTTGTAGATAAAGTATCTACTTTATTGTTATACAGTGTATAGTGCTATTACTTAATCAATTGGGTCCCTCTAGGTATTTGAACAAATAAATTGCTTTATAATCAGGTGATTATCCAGTTGTCAGTTAAAATTTTGGCCATTTGTCAGTTAGCCCCAGTTAATCATTACTAGTTAGAGAAAATTTACAATGTTTGACCTACAGAAACCAAATTTGTCAGTTGTCAGTAAAAAAAATCGTCATTTGTCAGTTATTTTTAAGGCCGTTTGTCAGTTGTCAGTCTAACAACATGGAAGGTTTGATTAAAATTAAAATTTCTCGACGGCTTTACTCTAGTCCTAACAATGGTAAAAAGCAAAGTACCCTCAGTACCCGAGGAAAAAGAGAGGAAAAAATGTTTATTGAGCGTTCCTACTCGAACTCGTAACGCCTTTGCGTGTGCTGCAGTGTAGTGCAGACGTCTTCACTACTACACTAAGCCGGTCTACCGCCGTTGGGAATGTAACAAATGTTTATCTTTATCCTTGACTGGTTTTAAGAATGTCATTAGAATTAACGATTAGCATTATTTCAAGCGTGTTTTCCATTTAAGGATAGTTGTTAATTCAACGGGGAGGATGTGTTGGATTGGATCATGTGGATGGTATGCTCCTAGCCGCGAAGGACTGGGGCTAGAGCTGGGGCCGCGATGGAGTGGGGCGAGCAATTCTGGAAATGGCAAATAGCCTCCTGTACGTTTTACGTACCAGATTTGCCGGCGTAACCACAGGCAGCCCGAGCTCTTAGTATGCATGAGTGTGTTATGCAACACTAGTTTGTGATGCGGGAGAAACTTACCCATATCCTTCGAAATCAGGACTGATTTCTGTGATAAATCCTTCGCTTTCTTCGGCGACAGTGTTAGTGGCCTGGCCGGCTAACAAATCGTTTTATCTCTAGGAGAGGGACAGTTGACAAACGTTTGACACTTTCTCGCACTCTTTTCAGCATATAAATAATTTCCAGTAACTTTGAAACAAATGTGGGTTGCGATCAGTAGGAAACCTCAAGTGTTTCCATGCTGAAAAGTGTGGGAGAACCCCGGAGAGAACCTTTGAACGTGTCAGATTTTATCGCCAGTAAGGTGCCAAATTGGCCTTTTGCAAAAAACTAGCAGTCAATGCTGATAGTATAGCACTTCAATAACGACCGACATTCGATTGAAGGTGGAAAATAGCGTTTACAAACAGGTTTTGCTGAAAACACTACCGCGATCTCGTACAAGTGCCTTGAAACACTACCGCGATCTCGTACAAGTGCCTTGAAACACTACCGCGATCTCGTACAAGTGCCTTGAAACACTACCGCGATCTCGTACAAGTGCCTTGAAACAATACCACGATCTCGTACAAGTGCCTTGAAACAATACCGCGATCTCGTACAAGTGCCTTTAAACACTACCGCGATCTCGTACAAGTGCCTTGAAACAATACCGCGATCTCGTACAAGTGCCTTTAAACACTACCGCGATCTCGTACAAGTGCCTTGAAACAATACCGCGATCTCGTACAAGTGCCTTGAAACTGAATGAAGATTTTGTTGCCATCCAGTACAACCACGTTTTGCCTGCAAAAGGCCCGTTACATCAAATGACGGCTCTTTAGTTGAAAACAAATGGCTAAGTTAAGTGTTTTATTATTATTATTGCTGCATGCTGTCCCGGAAAATTTTGAATTATGAGTTTTAGAAGCCTCAGAAACGCATGGCATTTTGAGGGACGATATATCTTTGTTTTTGTTAGTGGAGAAATACTACTGCTTTGCACGGCAGCACATCTCTTGAATAGCACAATAATAACTCAGGTACAAACACTGAGAAATCCTGACATAAACGACAAAAAGAGAGGACTTTGGATTTCAAGTAACTGTCAAAACTGAAAAATATTCGCGTAGTAATCGACAGCTTTTTGAAATACTGCTCGCTCGGGCAGAGACGGATTGGGGAGAAAACAGAGACAAATAAACAAACTATCGACGAAGAAAAACATTTTTGGTTATTAGAAATAGTTATTTTCAAACTGACTGAAAATATTCTGAATTTTCCCAGTATTTTTACGCATCGTTTATCGTCGAATTGGAAAATGCCTTTTCTTGGATATCATAACTGATCAGTAATTACCTAATCACTGCGGTTTAAAAATTGGAAAGCCAACTGTTTGGTGAACACTTACGTTATTAATAAATGAAATGATAATTGATCAAATTGCTTATAATTTGACTTGTCCTGTCTTGTTATACCCTGACTGTTTACATTGTGTTTTGATAATACAGATTTATGAATCCGTTTTAGGTAAATAATTAAGACCAGAACACATCAGTAATTGTAGACAAGATTATTAGCTAATCAGTACTGATTCTCAGTGATCGTTTGCTGATTAAAACAGAGATTATTGGAAGCAATCTAATAACGGACTGTAAAAATTAATATTGATAAAATATGCAGAACGCAATATTAGTGTTTTAATATTTCCTCTCACATTCAGTTCACTGTCCACATGCATCTTGTATGTTACCTTAATCAAAAGGTGTGCAATAATATAGACCGTAATGAGTTCCATTTCATGTCATACATTAGTTTCCATTTAAAAGCCATCGATTCGTGAAGCTTATATTTAATTCTTGAACGCCTTATGGCCTAACATGCATGATTCAGCCTGATTCGTGTACAAATAGAAACCTGGACAAAATGAGATCTCTAACATCTTGTCTTGTCAACGAGCTCGATACCTGTTTAGGTTCTAATAAGCAGTAATTTAATAATTCTGTTTGACTGCAAACATACCAATCCGATAATCAGAGATTGCTTTAGTTTATTTGTCAAGGGTCTTCGTGTAAACAAACATAATATCTCTTAATCTCAATGTTGTTTGTGTTTCTCAAAATTGGACAATTTCTACTTCAACAATCCGTTTTAAAATTATTAACATCCTTTATTACTGTTTTTTTAAATCGTGTTGTTGTATTAGTTTCTTCTAACTAATATTCAATGTGTTTGTTCCTAGGGACACCTTTAGAACCGGTGGTCACAAGCCAGTATCTCATGAACATGAAGTCTCTGTGGTTGTTTGCGCTTCTTTTTGCCGTCCCATGCCTTGGACAAGTTGGTAAGTAATTCAACGTAGGGTAGACTTGAACATGAAAACGGGTTGGAATTAAATGTGAAAAGGAGTTGGAATTCGACTTGAAAAGGGTAGGAATTGATCGTACAGAAAAGGGTAAGCATTGGACGTGAAAAGGGGTTAGGATTGAAAGCGAACAGGGTTGGAATTGAAAAATATATATTCCATTCTATCTCATGCCACTACATTCATGTTATTTTTAGCCTGCGAAAACAGCTAGCCGCCTCTATTCGCGGGCCAAACGATGTGGGGCTCCGTTCGGCCCGCGAATAGAGGCGGCTGTTTTCGCAGGCTACGTTATTTTAACAAAAGCAGAAGTCAGTTGACTTTCCTGTAACCGCTAGTGAAGGTCTGTGTTAGTGGAGAACTACTTTGAATCGTGGGGAAAAACAATGACAGCCATGTTTCTTTTAAAAACACAAAATTATTTCTCAGTTCTCTCATTAGAACCGGCAAAGTCTTTCATGTTTTGGACCAATCAGATATGCTGGTGCAATTAGGTGCAATTCGCTTGACTATCGATTTAGCGAGAATCGTTTAATTTGTTAAAAATGATTATACCGTAAACTGATGGGCAAAGACCCAGTATGAGATATCGAGACTTGTGGTTTTATCAAACTAAACTGAGATGATAAGGGTAGGAATTAGGAGTGGTTGACATTGCAAAGGATAAGTTGTTTCCCCAGTTTTTCCAACATTGATTGTTGCCCACAGGGCGTAGCATTGGTGGCTGGACTCAGGTCAATGTTGTACCCGTGTGCTTTGAGGGCCGTAATAACCGGTTTGGCCAGTTTGTTCATACCGGACCACCTAGACTTGTAGCAGCCTTAAAACTAAAGTACAAAAGTGGAACTATCAGGTGAGTTAACAAAAATTATGATAGTTTACCGTCGTCGCATGGTCAAGATTGTTGTGAATTTTCACGAGGCGCTATCCGGGTGAATCCACAACAAATTATGACCCGCATGAGATGACGAAAAACGTGGTAAATATATACCACGGTAAACTATCGTAATTAAAATAAAAAATAAAAACAGTGAAGCGAGCAGGGACAGGAAGAAAAGGAAAAATGCGGGGGAAAAGTGATTCTTCCACGTGCCATCACGCAATATCTTATTTCTAATGTAAAATAGCCAATCAGAAAACAGCCAATCAGAAAACGAGAAACTGAGCAGTTGTTGTAAAAATAGGGGTCAACATAGGTGTGCGAGTGCAGAGCCTTTAATTCGTTTGAATGATGCTTTCATTTTATCACTATATACCGGTGATTTATAGAAACAAGGGAAACAACCAGGCTAAAATCATGGCTGCATGGATAGAATAATTTATTTGGTTGTGAGTTATGTTTGCTTAGGGTAGGGAAGGGGAACTGACAAGGAATAATACTACGTTGCCAGCTGATATTAGACTTTTGAGCCGCTGTCAGCGGTACTACAGGCTGGTGCTGGTGAGAGCAACTTCCTACTATATTCTGAATATAGTCTAGTACAGTCGAAAAATTCGACATTTTACAGTCGAAACAAGCAGGCATCACTTATTTGCCATTTGGTTGAAAGAGCCTAAGGACTAGTGCTATCCCACAAAGCAGTGCCACACTAAATAGGGCGGATATAAACAAGCGTACAATTGTATAGTTTCTCCTTCGTTACTCAAACGAAATTATATCTTCGAGGTCCTTTAAAAATGGCGAACTGTTCCTGGTGAACTATCCTTGAAGTATGCTGTCTTAGTTGATAAAGGAAACCACTTTGGACACATTATTTTAAGGACTTTTATGACGTAGTCGATTCACAACAGAACGCACAACAGCTAGCAACTGAAGTGACCAAACTCTTAATTGAAGCGGTATTGAAGGTCAGAAGGTCCGAAATCTCGAAATTGTAGTGTATTTGTATGGGATGTAGTGGCAATTAGAGTGTCGTTTTGTGCCTATCCAGGGAACCACTTTCTCGAATCACAATTCACTCGTGTCGAGTATGAATAGGTGGGCTAAGCGATGGTGATTACGATTCGAAGTGACCGGCAAACTTTGTACAATCACGCTTTGTGAATAATATGTAATGTTTTTACTATTTCTTACAGTTTTTCATAAACCAAACATTACATCGTATATAACACTCCTCGTGAAACTGTCTCGCAATATTTTTCAAAAACCAAACATTACATCGTATACTGACACTCCTCGTGAAATTGTCTCGCAATGTTTTTCATAAACCAAACATTACATCGTATAACCGCTCCTCGTGAAACTGTCTCGAAATATTTTTCATAAACCAACCATTACAATCGTGTAACACTCCTCGTGAAACTGTCTCGCAATGTTTTTCACGGCTTGTAACAGGACCTCAGTGAACCTCACCCGCTCATTTCGTTCTCTTAATCAGGTGTCGGCTTGTAACAGGGCCTCAGTGAACCTCATGCACCGCTCATCTCGTTCTCTTATCCAGGACCCGCTCATTTCGTTCTCTTATCCAGGTGTCGGCTTGTAACAGGGCCTCAGTGAACCTCACCCGCTCATCTCGTTCTCTTATCCAGGTGTCGGCTTGTAACAGGGCCTCAGTGAACCTCACCCGCTCATTCCGTTCTCTTATCCAGGTGTGTGACTAACACTGCACACGACAGTCACTGGGGATGCCATCACTACTCTACATTCTTTAAATTCCCCCTGAACGTCATCATCACCGATCACCATGACAACATCATCTACCCTATCCCCAAGTACATTAAGCACGCAGCCGGTCTGTGGTACTACATGCCTGGAGTGGACGACCTGGTCACCAACGAGCTGGTCTTTTCTAACTACGGAAAACCATTTTACTTGGAGCGCTACAGAGAGCTGAGGGTGTGGTACGGCGAGGATCTCAAGAATTGGTCCGAGACTGATAATCAAGGGCGTGTTTGCGTCGATGTATATGCCAAGTATTATACTTAGGTTATGGTGTCTGTAAGGTCACTTCTTACCTTGACAATAGCAGATTTTTAGCTACTGTTCAATACGATTTTTGCCCCTCGAATCTCGGAAAGAATATTAACCCTGTATACGTCAGGAAAAGTGCTGTGCAATAAATGTTGCTCACATAAGTGTTTTGTTTTCATTTGTACTCTTAATACTCTAACAACCAGTCACGTGCTCACTTCAATAACCAATGAATTGAGCTCGTGATCCCATGGGAAAGGCTATACTGGATGACAAAAAATATCAAAAACGCAGTTTTATGAAGATTGACGATCGATTGGAGATGGGAAATAGCATGTACAAACAGGTTTTGCTATATAGCACTAGTACCGATCTCGTACAAGTGCCTTTAAATATATGAATTAAGATTTTTTGCAATCCAGTACAACCACGTTTATTATCGTAATATTGCATGTTTCAGTTTTCAATTTTCTTTATTTTACACTATTCAAAATATAGAATAAAATATGAAATATAAAATAAAGTGTTGAGACAATTAAAGTAATAATTTGAATAACACGTTATAGCTGGGACTGGATAAGGTGCAGTTTGTATTGTTATAGTTGGGACTGGATAAGGTGCAGTTTGTATTGTAAGTTATAGTTCGGACTGGATGAGGTGTAGTTTGTGTTGTGTTTTGAGCTGTAAGACTTTTGAGCTGTAAGGCTTTTTGAGCTGTAAGACTTTTGAATTCAGTTTGTTTGCCAAACTTTAGATAAAGAAAATTGGAATGTAGATAATCCATAGTTAGTTTTTACGTTGGGTCGATAAAAAGTTTTTTTTAAATTGCATACCTATAACATATTGGGAGAAAATACTTGGATATCTTGATTTATCAGAAGTGATTGATTGCAATTCTTAATGTATAAATGTATAAAAAAAATTAAGGGTTAGCATCTTCAATAAATTAAAATAGGGAATGGCATTCTCTCTGTGTGCAAAGAATATGCTACGTATGCATTTATTTTGCTTTGTCTTAATTTTAGTTAGTTTACTTTGTAGGTATTTTCCCAGATCATGATTCCATATTGCAAGTAGGGGTAGATCAATGTATAATAGATCTAGAGTTGTTTTAGGAATTGATAATTTAGAAAATATCTGAATTTATTAATAATTCCCAGGTTTTTATAGATGTTATAGAGGTTTTGTGTTATCACGACTTCCTAGCAACTGTTGCTACGCCGCCATGTTGGATGGCAGGTAGAAACAAAATGGCGTATTGTTCGGAATGAGCGCGCAACTTCTTCCTCAAAGTATTGAAGACTATTTGATGGAATCTGGCCAAAATTAAAAGATATGGAATATATATATTGTAGATGTGTTTCAAGAATCTGCTTGTCTATACATAGATTGATGTATTTTATTGACTCTGAACGGTATTGCAATTAGTCATTTTATAATAACATATAGCTAGTTTTATTTTTTAACTAGGCGTGCTATTGTCATTTTATCATTATCTCTCTACGACAATCATTAGTTAACTTTTTTACTGGTAGTATTTTTATCATCCTATTATTATCATTATTTGTAATTATCTTAACTATTATTGTAAAGCGCTTAGAACAGCGATGTATAAGCGCTATATATATGCTTATATATATTATATTCCGTGTTATATCGGAGATATAGGTCCTCGCCTGCGGCTCGGAACTGTATCTACCGATATAACACGGCCACTCATTTTATAACTATCACTTATCAAACTCGTTAATAATTTATGAAGCAAAAATGAAGGATGTGTTTAATAAGTGTTTATAAATGTCTCATTTACATAAACTTTAACTTCGATTTTCTAGGCCAAAATCAGTCGTATCACCAAAATAACTGAAAACATGACTCTCTACATCTAGAAGTTTGATAAGTGAGATACATCCGATCAAGCCTCTTATTCTGTATCTATTACATATGAGTCTTGTAGGGTGGGTCTGGCTTTCTCTTAATAAGGCTTTTTTGAGCTTTAAGCCCGAAAGTGAGACTACGTAAACTTGCTCCAGGCGTAATATGAAAAACGTACTGATCGAAATTGCAGCAAATCTTTTAAGCCCGGGCAGGTACGTGCCTACAAGCAATCTCCATGTAGACTTTAAATCCCTAGTAGAACACGATAGGAGATTAGAAGAAACGCTAAAGATCATCGAAGGGTCTGGACTCAAGCTTAACAATTAAAGCAGAGTGAAATCCGAAAGAAGGAACTCACCTACTTTGGTCACGTCATTAACGAGAAAGGAATCGGTCCAGATCAGCCAGGGAAGGTTAGAGCCATTAAAGCCATGTCAGCACCAAATAACGTCCCGGTATTACGGCAAGTACTTGGCATGATAAACTATCTAGGAAAGTTCTTGCCCAGCCTATCAACAGTTCTAACCCCTGTAACTAACTTGCTGAAGGCGGATACAGCCTTTGATAAAGTCGGAGATATTGTCAACAACACGTGTACTAACATTTTATGACCCCAGCAAATCAACAACCGTAAGTGCAGATGCAAGTAGCTATGGAATTGGGCGAGTCTGCTTCAAGACAACGATGGTCAATCTCGACCAGTGGCATTCTGTTCACGTACGCTAATGCCAGTTGAGACTAGGTATTCTCAAATAGAGAAAGAATACTTAGCTTCAGCGTGGGTCTGCGAAAGGTTTGAAATCGCGCTATCGTATTGGCCTAGAGTCCTGTAAGCTTCTCAGATCACCAGCCATTGGTATCACTGATTAACTGTAAAGATCTTGACAAAGCGCCATTGAGATGCCAGCGTCTTCTAATGCGCCTCCCAGGAAAGGAGATCGTGATTGCAGATACGCTGTCCAGGATTCCGGTCAAGTGTACAGAAGTTCCAGACACCATCGCCAGAAATTTCGGACATCGAGTTCTTGGTATAATAGGACACTATAATTTAACATATGTGAAGTACCAGCCGGTAGATGATAAATAAAAATGCTTACCATATATTCTGCTTATGTTGAATTCAGCCTATTTCTCCATATTTAACGTGTAAAAATGGCGGTTTACAAGAGTTTGTCCCTGAAGGATCAGACTATCATTTGTTACAGTTCATCATCTCGCCGATACGGTAAGGGGCAACATTTCTCTTCACACCTTAACACTTGGTGAATAATTTTGTTAATAAATTGAGCATCGTTAATATTGCTAAGAAATAGGATGGGACCAAGAATAGAGTCTGAGGCACACCACAGGTAAGTGGAAGTGGTTAAGCTCAGTGGTTAAGCTCCGGTCTGTCGAGCGGGAGGTCGCGGATTCAAACTCCGGCCAACACTCAGGGTCTTAAAATAACCGCTGAGTAGGTGGTGCTGCCTTTGTGAAACAATCTCGTTCACGAACTGCAAATGGTTAGACCTTCACGTCTTCTTGGATAAGGACGTAAAATCGTAGGTCTCCCGTCCTCGCACTCACCAGTGACTCCTAGTAACTTATTAACTGAGTGTTTTCTCTATTGTAGATACTGAATCAGGTCGAGGTTTTCGTATCTTCAATTTCAATCGTTGTCAAAATGCTTGGACCGATAACAGTATTTCTTTGAATTTGAATAAATTCTAATCACCTGGACTGGTCCAAAATTCCTCCCAACATTGAAACAGGGGGATGGGGGACATATGTAGCCTGAATTTCAGCCGTCTCCTCCGGTTCGTTCTTCCCGAGAGACGCCGATAATGCCGTCCAGTGACGTCAAAGCGGATTAAAAGTTTAATTTATGGAAATAAAACTGCCACGGCGGCTGTAAAGAGTTCGTTGGGTCACAAAAACAAAGCTCTCGCATTGAGAAATTATTTGAGATTATGTCAGAATTAAGACCCTACCTATCTACATCCCATTTGCTTCTCAAGTGCCTCTTAAATGTTGCTGTGAAAACCTTTTTGAAGCAACAAATCGTTCAGTAACATTCGAGGCCTTCGTCTTCTGTTTACCTGATAGTAAAGTCTCTCGATCTGCCATTCGGTTCGAGACAGGGAGAGATTACCTTTGTAAATAATGCAGCAGAAAAGCATCGAAGGATATTTGGAGAATTTACAAAGAAGTTCGAAGACACTTTTACGGGAAATTATGAGAAATTATTTGAGATTATGTCAAAATTAAGACCCTACCTATTTACATCCCATTTGCTTCTCAAGTGCCTCTTAAATGTTGCTGTGAAAACCTTTTTGGAGCAACAAATCGTTCAGTAACATTTGAGGCCTTCGTCTTCTGTTTACTAGTAAAGTCTCTCGATCTGCCATTCGGTTCGAGACAGGGAGAGATTACCTTTGTAAATAATGCAGCAGAAAAGTAGAAAAGCATCGAAGGATATTTGGAGATTTTACAAAGAAGTTCGAAGACACTTTTACGGGAAAGAACAGTTCCTTGAAGAGAGTAGCGACAGTTTTACCACTGAGTGTGAACGAATAATCAATTATCAACAACCCCGCGAACGCGACTGGCGACGTGAAAAAACGTACATGTTTACAGAACAGCCGGCCGGTTATTTTGCAGGACACTTTCAATCCATTTTCAGTTGTTTTCCTTACGAATTTAAGGTCTTTGCCAAAGACAAGCACTCCATTGAAACTCATCCTAAAAGTTTAAATAAATATGCCTTCAATTAGAAAATCAAAAACAACTTCATTAACTCATACTAGTCATTTCAATGTCTTTTGCTACAAACCATCTGCTAGTACAACCGCCATCATAGTTTACCCTTTTGAGTGTACTAATTAACTTAGGATTTTAGCTATGCTTATATTTATATCTGTTGACTTAAGTTACTGATTTATCCTTAGACTTATAATTTTCTCTTTTTCAAATTATTATATTATGACCAATTATATTATTAATTACTCTAGTTTGTTACCCAGCTAGATGAGCTCAATTATAGTTATTCTGGGTAACTATTACCTCATTTCTGTCAATTTATACATGAATCTGCTCTTTACTTTATTTTGTATGGTAATAAAGTTGTTGTTGTCATCAACGATCAACATCGCGAGTCCAAAACCAAAACAGAAACAAAAAATCCTGCCGTCTTCTTTGATGAGTTACTTAATATGACAATTATGCGAAATGATAAAATATGAACCAATCAAAGATCACTACCAGGTATTCTGGTGGTGACGTCACTGGACGACATTATCGGCTATTGGATTCAGACGTCTCTCTCGGGAGTAACGAACCAGAGGAGACGGCTGAAATTCAGGCTACATGATATGTTATAAAATCCCTAAAAGTATCCAAAAATCCTCTACGAGATCTTTCGGTCCAAGGTATTTTGGCAATGATTGCTGCCCCTAACCACCATCTCCCATGTTTTACTAAGGTTTAATGTCATGCGATTATTTTGAGACCAACTCTCAATATTTTGAATTTCTCTTAGAGGGATCTGAAACATTTGCCTTGACAGGCACACGTAGAGTTATGTCATCAGTATAGTTAATTAATACGTTTCTACTTGGGTTCTCGGCCACAATATCATTCACCATGAGAACAGAACAGGAGAACAATACAGGGCCAAGTGAACACACTGTGGAACACCTCTACTAATACTGACAAATTCATCTACAACTATGCACCCTTTGTTTTCTGTTGCTAAGGAAGCTGATGACCCAGTGGATGACATACGAGTTAATATTGAGTGAATTAAACTAATTACATACTAATCATGTGAGACCGTGTACGTCAAAAGCCTTTATTACTGAAATCGAATGAGAAAACTCGAACAAAGTCTATATCCTTATTTAACCAATTATGGTAACATTTAATGAGAGCCATATTGGAGTTATGGCCTTCTTTGTACACGAACTGATCAGAGCCAATTACAGATTTCAATACAGTGGATAGTTCCTGCTTGTATACGAGCCTTTCTAAAAGTCTCATGATGATGTTTGTAATAATAATAATAATTTATTGTAATAAGTAATATACAGGATTACAGTATATTGAACAGTCAAAGCCAGAGGCTTATATGACACAGGGTCAGGGTATAATCTAGATGTGGAAGGATGCACAAGATGGTATAACAACAAATTATCATACGGGGACATGGATCAAAACAAATTACAGCAAACAGATAAATACTAAATAGACAGGGATAAATACAAGCTATTGGACACTTGGTAGTAGACACACATACAAGCTACTAAATACTACATGTAACTAAGCAATACTGAATGAGAAATACAAGCCATTGAGTACTAAATGAGGAGTATTAAGGTATTAACTATTATTATTAACTAAATAGACAGGGATAAATACAAGGTATTGGACACTTGGTAGTAGACACACATACAAGCTACTAAATACTACATGTAACTAAGCAATACTGAATGAGAAATACAAGCCATTGAGTACTAAATGAGGAGTATTAAGGTAGGGAAGGAAACATTAATCACTAGATTTATAGAAACATAGTTAAGAATAAAATATATGACAAGGCAAATTATAAATTAGTTATTAAGGAAATAAGATTTTAATTTCTTTTTGTAATTGAAGAACTTTAAGGATTCACGAAGTGGAAGACTGTTCCAAATGTTAGGTCCTTGAGTACGAATTGAAAATTTATGTTTTGAAAATCAAATCTGTGTCTTGTGGAATGATCATGGTATTCCAGGTTAAATTTTAAAAATACAGACAATGGATTCGGTAACATATCATTGATATGAGAGAAAATAAAGCATGAGGTCTGGAATTTGTAAATATAAAAAATTGTTAATATTTCAAGTTCATCAAATAGGGGTTTGGTATGAGTACGTGGTGGAGAGTGAGTGATAATACGAATGACTTTTTTCTGTAGCAGAAAAAGAGGTTCAATATGTGTAGGATAGGTTGAGGCCCGTATAAGATTACAGTATTGTAAGTAGGGTAGAATAAGTGAGTTATATAAGACTTTAAGGGTATTACAGGCCAGAAATTGACGTGATTTATTGATTACACCAATTGCATGCTTTAGATATTTTACTTAATGGCATGAATGTGGGGTTTCCATGAGAGATTTTGATGAATGATAATTCCTAAAAACTTAGTGTTCAACTCTATTTATGCTAATACTATTAATTTTAATATCATTAAGACAGAGTTTCTTTTTAGCTGGGTGAAATATTACGAATTTTGTCTTGTCAGGATGAAGAGTTAATTTATTGGCATTAAAGCTCACTATTTACAAGATGCGTAATGTCTTTGTGACTAAAGAAGATATTTGTAAGTGATATTGGCCTCAGCTGGTTTCTCGTAGCTAATGGAGTTCTTTAGGAATATGTGACACGTTGCTAAGCTTCCAGAGAAGTGGAACTGACTGTTCTCTAAGTGACAACAGGTGCAAGGTGGTGAGGGAAGTCCCTCCACAACCAGTATGGCAACTCATCCGCACCAGGGGCAATGCGCTTTTGGCCAACCAAGAATCTTCTCACCTCAGGCGTGCTGCCATAGTCGATACTTTTAAAAGACAGTTGAAGAATTATTTATTTCGTTTAGCTTATAAGGTCTAATTTATATATTATGTAGAATATATAAGGAAATATATATATTTTAACATTTATCTTTGTAAATTGTAAATATCGCAACTAAGATACGTTTTAGACCTTTGATATGTATTATTGTATTACCCTACATTTGCCTTTTTAAATTTTTAACATTGTAGTTTTTGTGAAGCGCTTTGTTCAAACAATTAGTGGAGTTAGCGCTATATAAATTAATTATTATTATGCTCATCCACGGTGGAGTACCGTATCAATGTATATACACCTACATCAATGTATACTAACTGCTTTCGGTTTTCCACCTTGATTTGATTTGATTTGAGACATTCGAATCAGACCCTTCTAGGTCTGCCTCCTGATTGCTGTGGATGGCCAGAGTATCTCGGGCACATACTGCAGGTACAGTGTCCCAGAACTTGGGCCGCATGCATCAAGCGGCACGATGAGGTTGTTAAGTTTCCCAGTGGGCCTACGATTTTACGTCATTATCCGAAAGACGTGAAGGTTAACCATTTGCAGTTGTTTCACAAAGCCAGTACCTTCTACATATCTTCCACGTCGGTAATGTCAAGTACTTCAGTTACCATGTTTTCATTCAATCTCTCCTACTATCATGTAAAAATCTTTCCTCCCCCTGTGGCGTGTTACTCCATTAGGAGATTTCTTGCCGCAGTATCTAATAGATAGACAGTGCAGTCGCCACGCAGTGGAAGATATCTAAGCGTTCGTCCTATACAATAAATGACAAGTTCCCTTATTATTATACATTACAACATGCAGGAACACAGGAAACTCGGTAAAATATACAGGTCGAGACAATACAGTTGCATATATTTGTATATAGTTGAGACCATTTCAATTTCATTACAAGATTTATTACAAAATAATATATTTACAAGTGAACGAGAAACTGCCCACACTATTCAATCCTTACACAGCTAATGTATATATTTTTTTAAACCATAGAACAGCGTAAATTGGTTTAGTATTTACAAGCCGAGAACTCTGTTTAGTCTGCCTAACTTGTGTTATTTCTTTCAAGTAATCAAGCAAAATAAAAGGTTTATTGATGCTTCATTTTACCTGTCGTAAAGTCATTTTTCCGCTTTATCAAATACACATTTAGCTGACCGATCTGCATACTCAGAACAAATACTACCCCTTCCTTTCAGAGTTCCAAATCAATAATTTATATTTATATCGCCATCTTTAATTTGCACGTTTCCTAGCTAACTCGTTCATGTGTTGGGTCTGTAGCGGCTGAATACCACTCAGATGTAGCCGTACGTCATGTAGTCCTGCAGCCGGGCTGCTATGTCCATGTCATACGTGGCTGCCTGTATGAGAGAGAAAATACGTCAAAATAGTAGCACGACGACTAATCATGCATGTAAAGGAAGAGTTTGACAGTACGTGCAACATACGACCAATCGTTCAAATCAAACATGTACAAAATGTAGTTCACACTCGGACAACTGTTGATTTGTAAAATTCATCATAACATAATCAGGGAAACTTTTTAAGGGGTATGAGGATCCTGAGGGAGAGGGGGAGGAGAGGTTTTTTTTCAAGTAATCGTAGATAGCCCAAAAGATGGGGCCATTTTAATATAATAAAGCAAATGACAATTATCTGAATAGCATAATGGAGGAGTCAACAAAAGTTCACAAGGATAATAATTTAAGAACAGATATTTTAATTTCAAAGGTCAGCATCACCGTTTTAAACTCCTGAAAGAATAGCTACAAAGGTTTTACTGCACATCGAATGAAATTCAACATGGCTACGAAGTCAACATACCCTGGATGCCATGATGTTCTACTGACTCTCGACGGCAGACATCGAGTTGTATCACCAACGGCCCTTATGAAACTCTGAATTTTAACGGGACCTGATCAAAGTCAGGACCCGGCTAATCCACAGATCAAATTGGAAATTAGCGTGTTGGTTTTTGTGGAGGGAGGAAAACCGGAGAACCCGGAGAAAACCCCTCGGAGCAAGGGCGAGATACCAACAAACTCAACTCACATATGGCGCCGCGAACGGGAATCGAACCCGGGCCACAGAGGGGAGGGGCGAAGCGCTTACTACTTGCACTACACCGGCTCTCCCATACGAAACAGCGCGAGAGAACGAATCTCTGGCATCCAGGGGAAAGTCAGAATACTTTAGCTGCTACTCGTTTGCCACGGCGGTTAGCATATCTCAATCTACTTTAGTTGATTATACCAGTGTTCAAAATACTTAGCTTTCACTACTCACCCTTGAATACCAGTCGAGCGAGTCCTTTTCGTCTTTTTCGACGCCGAATCCATGGTGCAGGCATCGTGCATATACAAAACACCCTAGGGCTACCCCCTTAGCAACGTATTTTGGTAGACAGTCTGTCTCCGTTGCTATGCCGTTTATATCATCAAGTTCTGCAACACTATGAAGTAGAGAATAAGTTTATTATAGGCTTTCAACCGACCAGTATTGGTCTACTAACTCGGGGCACTATTTAATAGTAAAACCTACAATTTATTGCCTTTTAGCATTTGAAAAACATGAAAATCTCAGTTTGAGATCGAACTTGTTCGTAGAGACGAAATATTCTCAGGAGGGGGTGGGGGATTCCCGGGAATCAATTATGCTGCCTCTTAGTGTAGCCCGGCCGGGGATCTGACATCCAATTCCCACAACACAGAGCGGCATGCTACCAGTCTTGCTAACCATGGAGACAATACCAAGGATTTGTCACAGAAGTGAGAGATGTTTTTGTCTGCCTAACTGTGTTGGAAATGATGATACATTTTACTGTAATATGGGTGACAGAAGTTCGAGTAGAGAATACCCGTCCATTTTTTTGGAGTTTAATAAAATTAAATGTACCGCAGTCCCGCAGTGATCTCAAAGCCTTATGGTTAACTATGAATCCTATAACATTTGAGAACGAATTGTATATTTGAATTAACTTTGAATCCTACAATCTTTTGAGAACGACAAAGTTATATATTTAAGTGCTACCGCAGTCCGCAGTCCCGTAGTGATCGCAAAGCCTTATGGTCAACTAACCCTAACCTAACCCTAACCTAACCCAAACCCTAACCTAACCCTAACCTAACCTAACCCTAACCCTAATCATGTAAGTGTTATTAGATTGGGCTTCCTGTGTTTATCTGACGGACTGCGGTAGCAGTGAAAATATACAAGTTCATTGTGGACGGGTATTCTCTACTCTAGCCGAAGTTTTAACAGGTCACACATTCATCCTTCCATAAAAGTTGTTCACCCTTAGTTTTTTCGTTCTTTTTATTCAACCTGTACCACCATCACATATTTCAATTAAGTCAATAAATTGATTTTGATGCTTCTGATCTACCAGCGATTCCCGGAGAGCACTCCCCTATGCACGTGTCGCTGGACAAGGTATATAAATATCTACGTTTTTGGTCTGGACAGGATATCAATTTTCCAGAACCTGAAAGGAATATATTTTGTTACCACCCGAGTTTAGCCTGGGCTAGGATCGCAAACAAATATCAAGTCTTGGTCTGGTACAGGCGCCGCTGGCGCTGCCCGGGCACCCGATTAAATTAATACCAACATTTCCTTACTGGGAGACCTGGTCCTTTTAATCACGATTTCAAAAAAAATCATTAATAATTCATGAGGGGGAAACAAAATAAATAAATATTTAAAGTGCCTCAAACCCTTCTTGACATTTTTCTACTTATGAAGCTGTGAAAGGTTTTGAGTACTTCTGCGAAGAAATTTTTGGTTTACAGATAATACTCTATGTTGTACGCTTGTTTGAAATGGTGAAAAAACTGGCCTTTCCTGACCCATGACCGCGTAAGTAAAAGCCTGGGTCGATTTCCCGGGGTGACGTTATCTAATTAATTCGACTTTGCAATAATTTGAATAAATACTTAGTATTTTGTCTAAAATGACTTTTTTCTTTACTAACAACTCACAAACTATGTATATTTTCTATAAATCGTTGTTGTGATAGAAAAGTACCATGAAGAATAAATGCATTAATGAGATGATGCCACCCCAGGAAATCGACCCAGTCTTTTACTTACGCGGTCATGGTTCAGGAAAGGTCAGTTGTTCACCATTTCAAACAAGCGTAGAACATAGAGTATTATCAGTAAACCAAAAATTTATTCGCAGAAGTACTCAAACCTTTCACAGGTTCATAAGTAGAAAAATGTCAAGAAGGGTTTCTAAATCTGATGTAGATGCGGTCCTCATTTACATAAACTTTTGCTTTAATTTTCGCCAAAATAACTGAATTACATGAGTCTATACATCGACGTTTTCGAAGCCGTTCCAAAACCTCGCAGCAGTGTTTTATCAGATCTAAAAAACACTCGGGCTGCGTCATCGTGTTTGTAAATCTGATAAAACACTGCTGCTCGTTTTTGAAATAGTATATCAGCTATCGCGGATGATCTGAAACAAAGCGCAACAGAAAACTCCGTACGGTAAGTAGAAAACGTTTGATCGACTTCTGCATACATTTTATTAAGTGATCGACACGTTTGAGCTGATTCTCGAAAAAAGAGGCGGTTTAAGCAACGTCATGAATTGTAGAGAAACATGGATTTCAACTGAAAGATAATCTCTATATTTAAATGGATTAAAACTACCATGAAATCTGAAAAAAAAAGAATGTGTGCACACTTTCCACTGGAAACACCATCCAACGTCCATAGTATGGAGCAACACAATAAATATGTAAATACACAATAATCATGAAAATTCAAATTACAGCATTTTTTCCATGGTATTCCCGTGATATTTCCATACTGTTGAAAAATTGGAATTCGGGATGGGAGAAATAACAATTACTGGTTATTTCTTGGTTTTCTATGGAATACGGGCGAATATTTCACGAGAAATTTGTATTATTTGGTATAGAACGAGCCTTTTCGAGTTGACATAGATATGACATAGCAGTTGTTAGACTGCTTTAGACCGAAGGAAAGTGTACGCGAGTTACGTCGACAATCTTGCACATATTTTGTTATAGCGATACTTACTGTTTGTAAACACTGACGTCATTTATATATTTGCATATATAATGCGGTTGGCAAAAAAACCCATGTGTTTGTATGACTTGTATGGGAACTAGCGATCTAGGCCTCACAAAATACATCTAAAGCCTCAATTCTGATTCCAAATCTTAATTCCTTTATAAGACTTATAAGTTAAGAGCATATAAGCTTCGATGAAAGGGCTTGCCTGCATTTTGGAAGAACAAGAAAGTAATTTGGCGATGAATAAGCACCGACCTGTGATATTTTATAAGCATCTGACTGGGTTCACGCTTCGTTTCTGCCAACCACAGAAAGCAACAAATGTGGCGTGACTGGCCTGTGTGACGTCACAGTAAGTATCGCTATACTAAGAGCGAGATTAATCTATTCTAGAGTCTCACCTTCTGGCCACGTCCGCTGCTTTATTAAACAACTTTCTCTTGTAGTAATGCACCGCGAGATTACCCTGAGCATATACATTCCCTCGGATTGCCGCTCCTTTTAGACACTCAAAAGCCGCCTGGACATTCTGATCAACACCAATACCGTATTCAAACATAACACCCAGTGCACCTGGAATTTAAAAATAACTACTATAATTTAGCGTTGGGTCATGTTGCCATAAGAGTAGTTAACTAAAGTGAGTGATATCCGTGTACACCTAGGACTACAGGGAGCCCAAGTTTATATTATGGCACGATTACATGTACAATTGTACTGTGATATTGAAGAGGTTTGGCCAGTGTTTGTAAAATTCAGGGTCCACATCCAGTGGATAAAAAAGCTATTTCAGTTATGAATACATTGTACTTATCCACCGGAAAGGAATGTATCCAGCAGATAGCGTTATCCACCTTTTGAATCAATCTTATCCATGTTAGATGACGATAACAAGAGATGCTTTGTTAGCTTCTCGCTTCTCGTGTTATGTCGTCCAACATGGCTGCCATGCACGGCTTTGTCATTTCAATCTCTGTGAGTTTTGATCACGTGCTTGCAAACGACGAATAATACAGAGTTTGTGTAACTTAGACGTGAAACGAAAATACTCCAACGCACTTTTTTGTTCGTTAACTATTTCAGCCATTCTCCATTGTTCCTAATTATTATTTCTTTAATCCTATGATTCATAGACTCTTTAGTCTTGTCCATCCTCTATTGTGATTCCGGTAATTGTTCGCTGTACCTACTAATACATTTGTTGGAAAAATTGAAATTTTACGGAGTTAATCATAAATCTCTCACTTTGCTGCACTCCTATCTGTCAGACAGATTTCAGTCATGCGTAGTACAAAAAAAATTAAACGTGAGTCGAGTGTAGTGTGTCCAAAACAGTTAATGTAGTGAGGAGTGTGTGAGGAGTAAAAGCAGGCCCCCACCTTTTCTCTCAAAAATGGTATATAAATGGTTAAGGGTTTGGACCTCGGGCGGAGCCTCCCTGTATAAAACTTTGTTGAGTACCTCCCCCCTGGATCTACCACAAGACTTTGTTTGCCTGGCAACATGATGATGACATCACATCACCATCGTGTTGCCTCAACTAATAACTGATTATATGAAAAAGAGCTTCTCCTACATGTATAATGGAGCAAAACTTTGAAATGAGCTTCCACCCACACTGCATGAAATGAAGTCTCTAGTTTCTTTCAAGAAGAAAATAGCAACTATCTCTCTCCTTAATGGTACTTTTTAACTTACGCGATAAGTCAATTATTTAAATAAATTCTATCATACATGTAGTTTTATCAAGTAGCACAAATTTAGCATCAATGTATATCGATTCAGTAACTATATACATGTAGTATTTATTTTGTAATTAATATATTAGCACACATTTTATTATTATTCTTTTAGTAGTTTTAAATAGGAAACGGCTTCTATTGAAATCAGTGTGACATACTGTTGGAATTCTGTGGGTAAATAAAGATTGATTGATTGACACATGTAAGATCTTACTGTTATAGACGTGAGTTGTTCATAGAGGTTTATTCATGGTCCCCGATACCAGTTCCTACTGCTCGATTACAAGTCAAGTTCATATATTATAGTCAGATAGCAATCACATGTTATAGACGTGAGTTGTTCATAGAGGTTTATTCATGGTCCCCGATACCAGTTCCTACTGCTCGATTACAAGTCAAGTTCTTATATTATAGCCAGATAGCAATCACATGATCAGTGTAATATTTAAGCTAGTTAACGATTAACAATCAGATATATGACACTTACGTGTGATGCAGTCACAAGTTTTGTCTTACCAGCCTCAACAAATTATGGATTTTTTTTCTATTAAATCAACTGGTATTAAACTCTGGAATAATTTACCAACTAGCACAAGAGTTCTCCAATGCTCAAAATTTAAAAGTAGCACATGTAAATTTTCATCTCGTTTCATTTTACTTATGATAAAATTATGCTTAATCAAATGATATAATTTAATGTACATTTCTTCTTTGTTATTGTTGTTTTTTGACTGTACATTAGCAGTCCTTAACTTCTTTTCTATTTTTTTATTATTTAATTATTATGACTATGATTACTTGGATTTATACTCAAAGGCAGATCACACTACACATATTTATTTCACTTAATGGGAGTTGGCTTAGAAAACGTTTAGTTCCTTCAACTTCCCTGCACCCTTTTGTATTATACCAGGGAGGCGCAGTGGTTAAGTGCTTCGCCTCTCACCTCTGTGGCCCAGGTTCGATTCCCGGACGTGATGCCATATGTGAGTTGAGTTTGTTGGTATCTCGCTCTTGCTTCAAGGGTTTCTCTCTGGTTTACCTCCCTCCACAAAAACCAACACGCTAAATTCCAATTCGATCTGTGGATTAGCTGGGACCTGGCTTTTATCAGCCCCCAAGGTTGTTTCAGGTCTAGTTAGAAATTCAGAGTTTATCTATTTTCCTCTCTTTTTTTCCCCCTAATATCTATTATCCTATAAATCTTTATCAGCTTTACTATGCAATACAGGGCAGTATTTCATGCTTTTTCTATGAAATACAGAGCGGTATTTTATGGCTAGATCAAGACCAATCAAAATGCAGGAAATTTTGCACCCTTTCTTTATCAGCCAATAAGAATTCACCATTTTGAATACATAATTAGTTTGCAGATGTAATGCGTGGCAAGAAAATTAGCAGTCTATTGTCCGGTAAGTTACTTTGTATTCGTGATAAATATTTACGTAAATTTGTTATTTATAGGATAATGGCTCGTTGTATACCAAATAATACAAATTTCTCGTGAAATATTTGCCCGTATTCCATAGAAAACCATGAAATAACCAGTAATTATTTAGTATTATATTAAGTGTATGTCAGTGAGTAAATTACCCAATGTAAAACGAAGAGTGTGAAAAAAAAAGAATAATAAAGAATAACAGCATCTTTTTTCAACTTGTTTGGTACATTATACAAGTCATGTACATGCATGTAAAATGTTTTCTATAGGATTCAAATCTGGATGTGGTAGAGGTATTGTATTCAAAAACTGTGCTGAGAACCTAGTATTTAGGCAAATTTTAATCTCATAGAGGTTTTTTCAACTCATATTGTCCAAGATTGTAGACTGATTAGGATTTTTTATAATTTAATCCACTCGCCCTTGCCTCTTATTGTTCTTTATTATAACTATTAGCATTTGTATCAATGGTGCAATTTCCTTTCATCCGAGTACATGCATCCTCAGATCGAGGTAATCATGTGATCAACACTTTATAAACCATTTCCCCAACCACAATTCCCTCTCTCACTTGAACAATTAAGGGGCTAACCATCAACTGCTACACACACATCTCATGGCAGCTAGGTTTACCTTAATCAACTTTTAATTCATAATACTGACCAGTATTTATTTATCCTCCCCACTGACGCATACCTACATGTACACTTATAATAATAATAATAATAATAAATTTATATAGCGCCATATCCACTAACTGCACTATGGCGCTTTACATTACTACATTAAAAAATAAAATGAATATTTACAAAAAAGCTTTCCCAAAAAGGTAAGTCTTCAGACTTTTCTTAAAAATTGTAATTGACATGTCAGGCCTTCTCATATCGATGGGCAGAGCATTCCACAGGCGCGGGGCAGCTACGGCGAAAGCTCTGTCACCATAGGTCCTTTGATTGGACCTGGAAACTGCAAGTAAAGAGCTATGAGAAGACCTGAGATTACGGTTAGGGATGTATTTCTTTAATAAATCACTGATATAAATAGGAGCTAGGTTATTTAGAGACTTAAAAACTAATAACAAAATCTTAAAAACAATACGGTGCTCCACAGGTAGCCAGTGGAGCTCATAAAGTAAAGGTGAAACATGGTCAAATTTAGATAGGCGTTTAAACAAGACGAGCAGCGCAGTTCTGCTTTTTCAATTCATGCAGTTCATCAATATGGTATACAACTGACCTTGGGATTCTATGCTGCCATTGCCAGTTGCTTCCTGGTGCCAGTAATAAGCCTGTTAAATAACATCAATATAATGCATGCATGCAAGTAATGTGAGAATGGAGCAACGCTGGGTCTGCATTTTTAAGGGATTTAATAAAAATTGATTTGAATGGCCATATTGTGCTTTCTACAACAATATTATTATCAGCATATCATATACATGTACTATATACAAACAAATTTCCTTCATTTTTAAGATTGTAGTTTTTTCATAAAAATGGAATAGAAATAAAAATTAATCATACACTTAAATTACCTTGCTTAAATCAAAGTTATTTTCTCCTGGTCTTGAGTAAAACATTCCTAATACAGTCTGTGCCTTGATACTACCATTAGCATCACCATCTTGTGCAGCCAACAGGAACCACTGCTCGGCCTCCCTATCTGATTGGTTAACTCCAAACCCCTCATAATAGGCCCTGCCAATATTATACTGAGCATGAGCAGTGAGGTGGGAGGCATCTTGATTTTTTGATTCTGCGACTTCTTTAAGATACTCCACACCTTGTGCCTGTAAAATGAATCGGAATGTAAATATAAGGGACTTTATATTAGTCATTTACTAGAGGGAGGCTACAGTAGTTTTTTTTTTTTTTACCAGACTTTACTCTATTTGCATAATGAAATACATCAGCTTTTATCCAAATAAATTATAATAAAAAATAAAAGTGACATAAATACCCAAACTCTCTAATTTATATATTTTACAAGCCAAAAAAAGGAAAAGTGGTAGAAGTACTTCATTTATGCTTCTTTCTTTGATGCATTGATATAAATGCATTGATACTAAATTTTCACACTTAACAGGGCAGGTTGATCAATATATAAGAAGAATATCTCATTGATTATGCTTCGAGTGTTATAGAAATGGCATTGTTTTGTTAATATGTACATATACCCTCCCGAATTATTTGCTACAGGATATATTGCAGCCCCCGTTATTGATACACAAACATGGGACCCCTCAAAAACACACACATCAAAGATCACCTCAGTGGCCACTTTACGCAATGTGGGAAGTTGATTTACAGTAAGGGAACCTTTTCATTAAGAGATTATCCCAGGGGGTACTCCCATATATAAGACATATACTGGTAGGTATGTGCTGCAGGATATAGGGTATGGTTGTCAAGGTGCCAGACCCTTAATAGGGTCTCGTATTTGGTATTAATTTATCATCCTTAAATAAAATATAATGATTTCCAATATTGTGCATTTGCTCAATGTCTACTAAACATAACAATCTTCAATAAATGTAATTAATCATTGCACAGTAATTATTGCATCACTCAATTGTCCCTTACATACATGTACATTGTACAATGTAAGGTCTCACAAAAGTTTCAGTTTCAGGCCTTGGAAAGGGTACAAATTTTCGATTTTTCACCGAACATGTTAGTAGGGTAAGGGTTCCAATATCTCTGTGGCACACCCTTATCCTAAATTTCTGGGAGTAAATTTCTGGGAAAATGAAGACATCATAAAATAAACATCTTATTACTGGTAACCTTGTTTGTCCAGTTCATACCTCAAGTTACATGTATGGATCCTCATTCCCCCCCCCCTTTTTATGGCATGCACACTTGGGCCATAAAAGAAGGGGAAAATCTTGGTCCATAACTTATGGTAATGTTGCACTCAGTTAATAAGAGGTATATTATTTTACTACTATCATTATATCAGTAATATGTACCTCTACCTTACGGCAATGAAAAGCAAAGCACTTTATGTAATATTGCAAAATTTATTCACCAGAACTTCCAAATTAGACAAAAATGTTGTAAACTATTTAATTGGTCAGGAGCTCAAACCAATGAGTGTTGGAAATCCACCACCATGGGGTCAACTAAGCTATGCAAATGCCCCACTGTGGGGCTTTGGGACGAGTGCAAATGATTCTCTTATGTCTAACCTCCCGGTTAGCTCAGTGGTTAAGCTCTGGTCTGTCGTGCGGGAGGTCGTGAGTTCAAATCTCGGCCGGACCATTACACTCAGGGTCTTAAAATAACTGAGTAGAAGGTGCTGCCTTTGTGAAACAATTTTGCTCTCGAACTGCAAGAAACTTAGTCAAATGCCCCACGTATGCCCCTTGGGGGCATGGGCAGGGCAGGTTTGGAATTGATAGAGACATTAAGCCTTCAAATAAACTTGTATAGTACAGTATATATACATGTAGCTGCATCAAAAGCTTAATTAATTCATAATATTTTAAAGATTCAGGTTATCGATAAATTAAAGCAATGATTTAACTGATATTGTCTGTAGTCAATGATCACAAAATATAATGTTCTGATCAAGTCGATTGGTATTTGATAGAAAAAATTGTAACAGTTTAAATGCATGGGGTTTGCCCATGGGGGGGGGGGGGGGGGGGAGATAGCTGCTTGTACTTTTACCCACAATCCTTTGTGAACGAAAAACTTTAAATCCGTTATAAAATCACAGTAGAGATTAAAAACAAGCACGTACAAATGCTGTGCCAATTAATCTACTGTTATTGAAGAGAATAGATGATTTCTACGTTAGTGACACGAAAATCAAACATTTAAGAACGCGGAAACTCCATGCTATCTGCAGGGTTTCACGTTTTAAAATGTTTGATTTTCGAGTCTTTGTGGTACATTTGTCGTATTATCCTATAATTATTTAATGATTTGTGGATACCACATGTCAACAAAAAAACAATAGTTATACTCACTTATAGTTATAGACCGCAAGCAAAATTATTCAAACAAAACGTTAACAAGAAATGTCAACTCACTGGATTTGGTTTGACTCCCAGTCCATCGTAATACATAACACCCAACTGGTACCTCGCTTGAAAGTCTGTATTTTTTATTCTTTCAAATGCTACGATGGCTTTATCATAGATCTCCCTTTCGAAGTAGAACTGTCCCAGTTGAAACTTCGCAAGCCTATCGCCTTCTTTGGCCCTCTCTTCGAGCATATCTTCGATTTGATCGTCGGTGACTTCATCATGGTATGGTTCTAGGTGATTCGTGCATGAATTGCCGTGGGATTTAGGTAATGGATCGCTGCTGAGTTTGCGATCTAGCGGCACAGGAGCCCGCAGAGGAGCCGATGCAGATCTTGCTCGCTCCTGCTCCGCCATCTTGGTTGGCTTGGAATGAACAGCGGCATGTCGTCGTGGTTACCAGTGCACAGGAAGCCCAACGGTCCTGGATGGCAAAGTTCCGCTTCCGACCCTCCCAATCTCGTACCCAGACCCCATTTGTTTCCAAGGACCATAGACTTTTAAAAAAAAATCCGCTTCAACAGGGGTCTATTCGCGCCAAATTTTGTGGGGGTTAGTTGTTCGACTTTGTCAACTGAGTTCGCTGAGTTCGCTTATTTCACGAACACGTTGGGCTAGGATGGGTGTAAAATGTGTCATTTGAGCATATCACCGTCTTTAAGTCATTCTTCGTGAAAATTGGCATCTGGGCTGGGACAATTAAGGCAAATATTTTGATATTCATTTTGTGATAAAATTTAAATCGATGACGTCACAATCGATGATGTCATAATATTGATGTTTTCTTAAATGCCGTATTTCTTAAATATCGACTTCCTTACATAGGGGTATTGATAGATATACTCGAGACGTCTTCAACGCTGAAAACCGTTTGTCGCTACGACGTAAATTAGCTGAGATATGATTTTTTGAATATATTATATAAATTCTGTCAAAAACCTGCTGTCGAAGGGTAAGTTCCCCCGGATTTCAGTAAATTAAATCTAATCAATAATTGTCACATGTGTGGTACCAAATTGTACCGATACCTTGTCAGAAATATCACCAAGCTATCGGAGAATAAGGAGAATGAATTTCTTTCACTCAAACCTTTTTCAATCTTAATGCACAAAACTTGTCTGTGACGTCATCCAATGCGTGACGTCATAATTTAACAATTGCAAATATTTTCGTCCAAAAATCGAAAACGACAGCATTTTGCCCTACCGGCTAGCCTAAAATACCAAACAAGAGTTGACTTAATCCAATCAAACAGAACAAAGTGAACCAACGGGTATTTCCCTGTATGTACGTTTGTACTATAACTCTGGTTCAGGAACTTCCAGCATGAGATTAGGCGAGAACGCGAGCAAGAACGCAGTGCTCGGCCTGCAGCAGATGTCGGGAGTGTCAGTGTGACGGAGTTCAAGAACCAACTGACGGAGATAGCGAGTGCGTTAAAACAGTTAGTGCAAACGAATTACAGTAATCAGCAGCCTATTCAGCAACGTGTTCCTTTCCCGCCCATGCTACCAGGGGTAGGTTTTTATAATCCGCAGTTTGGTCTTCCCCAGCAACAGGCCAGGGTATCCGTTTAATTTTATTCAGAAGGTTTTGGTGGGGTTGTTTTGGTGTCTGTATTAGGTGTTCATTTTTATTTTTATTTTTATTTTTTATAAGTGTTGTCTGTGTGTCTTTTTATTTGACTGTTATGGGCGAATGGTTACTTCAATTATTATGCCAGTAGATACAAATTTTCTAAGGTTTTGCTCTTGGAATATTGAGGGTCTTTCTTTGAAGCTTGACAATCCTGATTTCCTTTCGGAAATAGGGAAGTTTGACTTGATTTCGTTAGTGGAAACGTGGTTAACAAATGGCAGTGAGATTAATGTAGCCGGTTTCTTTTCATTTTCTAAGTGTAGGAAATTACCAACCAATGCTCGCAGGAATTCGGGTGGTATTACTATTTTAATTAAGTCGTCCCTTCGAAAAGGGGTTAAAATGTTGGATCAAGAGAGCTGTGATGAATTTGTTTGGTGGAAGCTAGATAAGAGTTTCTTCCAATTAGAACAGGATATTTTTATCTGCTCGGTATATATTCCACCTAGTAACTCCCCTAGGGAGACTACGCTTGAATGTGGACCATTTCGATCGTCTTCAGGAAAGTATTTATAGGTTTTCTAATTTAGGTGAGGTGCTTTTATGTGGTGATTTTAATGCACGAATGGGCAAGTTGCCGGATTTTGTTGAGGATGATTTGTTTTTGTCGAATGATAAACCATGTTTAATCGATCGGAGAAATACATATGCATGTGAACGGGTATATGGGCGATCTCTGTCGGAATTGTGTTGTGGGAACGGGTTGATTGCGTTGAATGGTAGGTCTAAGGGAGATTTTCGTGGTCAATTTACATGCCATACGTATAATGGAGCGAGTGTGGTTGATTATACCATTGTATCTCATAATCTGTTTCCGCTTGTAGGACATTTTATAATTTCCGCTCCCACAGAATTTTCACATCATTGTTTATTATCGGTTTTATTGAAGGTTAAAATCCCGAGTGTTTTGGATAACGCATTCGAATTGCAACCATATCCTATGTCTTTTCGATGGAGCGCAGAGCTTAAGGGAGCATTGCTTGATTCTTTTAGTTCTAATTACATCTCTAGGACGTTGGATGATTTATTTTATTCATGCGTCGGGAATAATGTAGATATCGATCTCGTGGTGAGCAAATTCACAGGAGTAATTATTGACATCTCTAGTAAAGTGATTCCGGTAAAGCGAAAACAGAGATCTAGTAAATCGAAACCAAAATCCATGCAAAAACAAAAATGGTTTGATATGAGTTGTCATATGTTTAAGAAAGAACTACGCAGTCTAGGGAAATTACTTTCAAGATATCCAAATAACCCTTATTTGAGGCACAAATTCTTTGCGACAAAGAAAGATTATAAAAAACTGGTGAGGAAATTGAAGAGAAACTTCCATAGTAAAATTTTGGATAAAATTAAAGTTATGTCTGATTCTAACCCAAAGGAGTTTTGGAATCTCGTAAATTCTATCAAGCAAAACCGTTCAAATGGTGCTTCTGCAGATATATCTTCTGAAAAGTGGTTTAATTATTTCAAGGATCTTAATAAGTTTAGTTTTTCTTCTGAGTGCGTTAGCGACGAGGCTCTTTTCGTTAAGGATTTTCAATTATGGGCTGTTAAGAGTGACGAATTTCTTGACAAATCTGTGTCAATTGAAGAAATTTATGAATCAGCTAAGAAGCTCAAAGACAATAAGGCTAGTGCAGGTGACTCTATGACTAATGAGATAATCAAGACTTCCATTGGAGTTCTAGCACCTTATTTTGTCAAAGTTTTGAAAACTTTGATAGATTTTTACAAATCCAGGCGTAAACCATTGTTCGCTTGTTTTATCGATCTCAGAAAGGCTTATGATAGTGTTTGGAGGGAAGGGTTATTCTTTAAGTTGATTAAGTATGGTTGTAGCAGGAAGTTTGTGGGTATTCTATTGAGTATGTATTCATCAGTTAGGTCGGCAGTAAAACTAGATCAGGGTTTAACACCTTTTTTTCAGTCGCACATTGGGGTGAAGCAAGGATGCAATCTTAGTCCTACATTATTTAATATTTTCATCAATGATATTCCCAAGTTGTTCTCTTCCGATTGTGACCCAGTGAAACTTGGGGATACTAAGTTAAGTTGCCTTTTGTATGCGGACGATTTAGTGCTTTTGTCTGAGTCACAAGTAGGATTGCAATGTGGTCTCAAGAAACTTGAGTTGTACACTCGGAAATGGAAATTAAGGGTTAATCTGAACACAGACACAAAGGCGAGTATATCTGTCGACTAGGTGGTTTTTCGGTGACGATAATTTGGGTTGTGTTGATGAATACACATATCTTGGGATAACTTTACATTTCGGTGGGAATTTTAAAATTGCTTTGAAAGTATTATATAATAAGGCGTTACGAGCATATCATGGTTTATTGAAAAAAATGTCTAATGTGGAGAATGTGCCTGTTAAGGTATTGCTAAAACTATTTTCTTCGTTAGTAGTCCCGGTTCTGTTATACGGGTGTGAGGTTTGGGGAGTGTTTTTGTTGGGTAAAACTTCCTCGTTTGAAATGTTTAAACAAAAATTCTTCAAAGTAGTCAGCGATTTAGAAAGGTTACAGCTTAAATTTTACAAACGTATTTTGGGGGTTCATAATAAAACTACAAATTTGGCAGTTTATGGTGAGCTGGGTAGAAGTCCTTTAATCGTGCAAATTTCTTCTCTGGTAGCAAAATATTGGGTTCGAATAACTGATAGTTCTTATGACGATACTCTTGTGGGCAAAGCTGCAAGAGCGTGCATCCAAAATAAGTACCAGGCGGTATCGTTTACGAATTATGTGTTAGAATGGTGTGAGTTGAAACCACTAGTTGATATTCACACACCGCTTAAACAGTTGAAAAGTTTAGGTAGCTTCGTAAAAACAAAATTATATGAATTGTTCTCTTCCTTCTGGAAAGACCAGGTTCAACAGGGTCGTAATTGTGGCAAACTTCGAACGTTTAGTCAAATAAAGACAAATTTTAGGATTGAACGATATCTGTCAGAAATTCAGAATGTGAAACATAGACAGGCTACCTGTTGAATCTGGTCGATACAGTCATACTCCATACGAGGAAAGGAAGTGTAATTTTTGCAATTTGAATGTACTAATTGGCGATGAGTACCATTATTTGATGAAATGCTCTAGTAAGGAATTTGAAGAACGGAGGGTCATATTTTTAAGAAGTTTATTTGATTATAACGAATCTTTCCGTTTATTTAATTCAAATAATATTTTTATATATATTATGGATATGGGTGATGTTTCTATTCTACGTCTAGTCGCAGAATATTGTTATAGTGTCCTAGAAATGTTTAGTTTCAGAAATTCTTGAGGCATAAGTCTATTTTAGTGTAAGAGAAATATGTGTATTTTTATTTTGTGATTTGACATTTTGTGTTATCTGCATTAGCATTGTATTTTATGTTTGTATTTCTAAGGTACCATTTATTGGTGTGAAAGGAATAAAGATTATTATTATGTATAATTCACTCAACATGTGATATCTCGATGAATTTTGCTCGTATCAAGAAACGGTTTGCGGCTTTCATCATGTCTTGAGAAGCTCCTTCAAACCAGCTATAGAAATTATACATATGTTAAACTTTTTAATACGGTGATGTATTGACGTCATCGATTGTGACGTCATCATTTTAAATTTTCTCACAAAATGAATATAAGAATAGTTGCCTTAATTGTCCTAGCCCAGATGCCAATCTTCACGACGAATGACTTAAAGACGGTGAAGATATGCTCAAATGACACATTTTACACCTAACCTAGCCCAACGTGGAACTCGCTTTTTTCGGCCTCTCCGCTACTTAATTCAGTGAAAATCTCCCATTTCCTTAACGGATTTAACGGATCATACTAAGGGACGGACCATTAGAAAAGTTATGGGCAATTTTTTTTTCGGCTACGATCTCATGCACGTTTTTTTATTTTTTATTTTTTTTATGTACTAATCTATTCAAAATTAGCTACCTTTGCATATCAAAGTCATTGCGTACAATACCCTACATATCGATAACCGGTGACTCACTCCCATTGTCGGCCCAGTCATTTCACTCAAAAATACATGGATTTGGGAGCTATTTTGCCTTATAAAACAAATAAAATGATATATGACTTCAGTCCACTTACCTTCAAATCAAAGTTAAGTAACATCTAATCTGCAACTGATAACTGTCAGTTGGAGTGATTAGGGGCCGTCGACATATTCGAAATGCCCCGCTTAACGCACAACGCACATCAATAGAAGTACACTTTTTAATCAAACGTTTCCAGTCAGCTAGATCTACATAGAGCGCAATTTCTGTTGAATTTCCCGGAAATTTCAACAAGGTCTTTTGATTAGAAGTATCATGAAATACCTCAGTCAAACCTCCAGGTAAGTGAAACTCAGTTTTATAGTCGTGACACAGGGCCGTAGCATGCCCTGAAAAACTGGGGGGGGGGGGGGGGGGGGGGGGCACAAAGTCATTTCGCAACCTAACCCCTGGGTTTCCGAGGGGGCCAGGTACCTTGTTTGTTTGTTTTTGGAAAACATTTGGGGGGGCACGAGCCCCCCCGGCCTCTAAGGGCGCTACGGCCCTGTGACATAATGAGTATTTTAGTCAAGGTCCGAAATGAGCTCGTACGGGAATTCGAGGTACTAACTGACTGTACAGTTGCAGCTATTAAAGCTGTAAGCTTGTTTTATACTTTGTTTATAAGTGAACTCCCGTGTATTTCATTACTGTTTTTCCTGACTTTATAAAAGCATAAAACAATGGGTGGACGTTAAGGGGGGAGGGGGGAGGGGGTCTGACCTTAACGTCCATTGTGCGTTAAGCGGGGCATTTCGACCTTATATTAAGATTTCGACCGTATAAATTTGAATTTGCTTTCGCGAGTAAAGTGATTTTTTACAAGGCGTTACTGGTTTAGGAACTACCTGGGTTTAGCTTGAATACTTACCGCTGAATTCAGATAGAAGAATAAATTTGCAGTATTCTGGTGTATAGAACATTGAGGTTTCTCAAGTTTAGAGTGGTACAAATCACTGTTAAAGTTCTATTTCGTCATGATTTCGTACTATTTTTCTTGTGTGACTTTTGGTATGGCGGGAGCTTCAGTAGGAGAGAATTTGGAAAGTTCAAACGAAAGCTGAGAATTCTCCTTCGTATAGTTCTGGTATCAACAGGTAAGCCACATTATAAACTTGTAATGCGACTGAAGTTGTTCTCTCTCTCAAATAAAATCGCATTTACTTCAAAGCGATGACCAATAGCAAATGTTCTCTTCTGTGTGCAATGATTTTGATATGACTTAATAATTCTTGTCCTAAGTAAACTTTAAGAGCCATGCTCCTGTGAAAATTTTTTTTTTATCAGGGCTAGCGTGCTCATATTAAAAGTTATACTTTAATATTGATACCTATAAAAGTGTACAGCTGCATCACTTTCCATGGCAAATGATTGTTTATGATTCAAGCTCATAGCGAGACCAGTGAAAATCCCATTCAAACAAATATTTTTGAGAGACGAAAAATTATGTAAATTTCTCCTGCTTTTAATAGTGGATAAATCAAAGGATACATATGTGTACCTCTCACAAAAGAGTTGCTGCAACAAAAACAGTGATAGAAGGAAACCATAAATTTGCAGTTGATGGCATCCCTGTACATTTGTGCAGTCCCTGGCCTCTGCCTTGCCTCTCCGCCTCCATATAGGATTTTTTTTTCTGTGTTGCTGGTTGTGCATGAATATTTTTTTTTATAATTTTCCCTCGTATGGATTTTTTTTTGGAATTCCCCCACCCCCCATAACTTTTCTAATGGTCCGTCCCTAACCACAAGAAGAAACTGAAGAACACAAACAGCCACCAGATCTTTATTCGTAATATTTGTGACAACCGATGTGTTCACGCTATATCCATGAGTGCAAAATCCAGTGGTAGTTATTATGTTTGGCGAAATGATGATGAAGGAGCAGGGATATCGACAGATTGGTCTGAATGTGAACTTCACACAAAGAGGAAAGGAGAAGATGCGTAAAAAAATTACAAGATGAACAAAAAGCTAAAGACCTACTGTCGCAGATCATGAAAGAGATCGAAGTCAAATCCAACCGACCCACAGGTATCCAAGACGAATTCAAATAATGGCGGGAAACAAAACAAAGGTAAAGGAAGTTCATAGAACTTGAATCGGCTATAAATACTCTTGAGAAGCAGTTGAACGATCTAAATGATTTTAAGAAACCCAAGCAGTTAATGATACTCGAAACCTCAACGATTTCATGGAGAGATCAAACGACGCAGAACGAAGAATGCACACAAAAAATAAAGACTTAGATAATTGTATGCACGAAATCGTTGACAACATCAAGAACGAATTTGAAAAGAAGTTTAAATCGTTAAGCAAAATGATCGACCAGATCAAAACAGAGCTGTCTCACATAAAACAGGATGTGAGTAAACTTGAGGGCGATTTGTACCGGGCATTAGACAATGAACAAGCGGACGAACTTATATCCGTACAGTCAGATCAAGAACATTCCATTGGCGAAGATGATCAAGACAACAGTAGTTTTACATATAAAGTAAACATTTCAAACCGTTTTCAGACCCTAGCTCCTGTCGAAAACAGTAATACCATCCCGAAATCAACTCTAAATGATGCGAACAGCCACGAGACCCCTGGACCTAAATCCAACGACCGACCATCTAATTATAAAGAAGAGAAAAAGAAAAAAGGTCCTATTTTAATCCTCAGTGACTCGATGTTAAGAGGTATTCGACAAAACAAACTCTCTAATAATACTTACGTTAATAAACAATATATTGCGGGAGAGATTTTATACGAGCTGATCGACTACGTGAACAACATGTCTGACACAACTGAGTACGAGCCGGTGGTAACCACACCGGTACTAATGACATCGGAAAAAGAACTCAGTCAGACATTACAAAAGGTATCCTACTGCTCAGTGACATAATCCGCAGCAGATGGAGTAACTGCCACAGTATTATCTCCTCTGTCATTTATCATAGAACAGATAATAAGAACGATTTAATATTTAGAATTAACGCACAACTACGAGATATTTGTAAAGATTTAAGGAATGTCACGTCTATGAATAACTACAATGTAGCCACATTCACGTAATGGGCTTATTAACGATGAAGCATTTTATGACGATCTACACCTACATAACATAATACTTGCTGCAAATCTAAAACAAGCTCTTGGTCTCCGTAAAGTCCGGCAATCGCCAACGGAGTATCAACACTGGCAAAATTACCGCGAGTACCAAACTTGATTATCACCAAGACAACAGTCACCGCACAACAACAGTAGGCAGTATAGTGACTCGTCGGAAGGCCACCCCAATCAGTTTCCTACAGGGCAGCCATGGAAAGTCCCGTCTTATGTTAGAAAAACTGGAGGCCACTTTATTCAGCACTCTACTAGTATGGAGCGACCCCACAATTACACTAATCATTGCAGTGAGGCGGCCTACGCGGAGCAATCAATCAATCAATCTTTATTATTTATCCACGGAATCTTAACAGTAACATTAATAAAACTGATTTCAATAAGAGCCGTGCCTAATTAAAATATGCTAATCTAATCTAATGCTAATCTAAATATAAATACAATTGTGTGATACTAAATGCTAAAATTTATAATAAAATCCAATTAAAATATTTTGATTATCGTTCAGCGGTCACCAAGCATGGTGGTTTGTGCAATTTGTTTCTTAAATGGGCCGTCCCTTCATGTAGGACGACACGAATTGCTACCAAATTGTATTCTATTGTATTGTATTGTGTTGCGTTCTATTGTTGTATTGAATTGTATTGTGTTGTATTCTATTGTATTTTTGGTAAAAATTCGTGTCGTCCTACATAAAGGGATTGCCGGGATTGCCCTTAAATGAAACAAGAGACTTCATTTCGCGAAGTTGTGGTGGTAATTCGTTCCACAACTTCGCGCCGTCGTATGAAATGCTTTTCTTTAAATATTCGGTTTGGGGTTGTGGAAGACGAAGTTTGGTATCGGCGCCTCTTAGATTATAACGCGTTGAACTTCCAACCGTTGTATACAGCTCAGAAAGGGTAACAGGTGCTAGATTATTTATTATTTTATGCATAATTATCGCTTTTCTTTTTGCCCTTCGCTCATCGAGTTTATCCCAGCCTAGAATTGGTAACACTTTACTAGAACTGGTATTATAATCTGCGCCGAGTATTATTCTAGCCGACAAGAGGCAATCAAAGATACGAAAATGTAGATTCAATCACCCTTAGTTCCCTTTTACACTGGATTGAGAAATATCAGGAAGAGAATCAGGTTTGTTAGAGATAACCTTCTGAGCTAGCCAACTCCTGTATAACCACAACCGTATTTAAATGCCGGATAATCTTAGAGCAGGCGTTTGGAATATCCACGGATTTACAAGCAAAACGCTTGGAAACAAGCTACAGCTTCCTGAGCTAAGATACTTATCAAAACATATCGATATTTTTGGTATCGTGGAAACTCACGCGGCATTAGATAGTGATCTTGAATTGGAAACTTTTGGAAACTACAGAAAATGCAGAGATAGGTCAGGAAATAAGCACTATGGGCTTTTATCGCACGGCGGCCATGTTGAGTCCCAGGAGAATAAAAACCTTTGTTTTCGTCCGGTAAACTCGTTCTGAAACCAACCAGTGCGAGGCTACCGGGGCCAAAACTATTGTTTTATCCAAGATGGCCGAACTGCGATAACAGCCCATGGTGGCATTGCCATCTACGTAAATAAAAACATACAAAAAGGCGTTAGTTATATTCCAAACAACAATGAAAAATCATCTGGTGCAAATTACACAAAGAATTCTTTAAAATTCCCAATGACGTTTTCATAGGAACAGTTTATTTTAGCCCTGACTCTCCAGGAAAACAAACAAACTCAGATTGCATTGAGGAATTGGAGGAAGACCTTTTGTTTTTCTCAGATAAAGGTGATATTATCCTCCAAGGTGATTTCAACGCTAGAACGGGCAATTTGTTTGACCTAATTGAACAAGACAATGACAATTTCTTTTGTCTTCCGGATGATTATAAGATCGATTCGACAAAACAAAGATACTCTGAGGACATTGTTATTGACTCGCGCGGAAGAGCCCTGATAGACACATGCATAGAAAATGATCTACGGATTTTGAATGGAAGGTTCCTAGGAGACAGAAACGGCAAAAAGACCTGCCATCAGTCAAATGGTAGTAGTTTAGTTGATTACATTATAACCAATGAAGCGCTTCTAGAGCGGGTCCAGTACCTAAAAGTTGACCCCCTAAAACCTCACCTTTCGTGAGCGCGCAATGCATTTTGGATGACTTGGATTCTTTAAGCTACTCGTTATGTATGTCTTATGAGATTACTGAAGAGCAAACATTTCTGAAACCTGCACCTGAAAGATACGTCTGGAGAAAAGGTGACGAAACAAAAATTGAATCCGCTATGAACTCTGAAGAAATCAAAGATAGACTAAGATGTTTTATCGACACCGACTTTAAGAAAGACGCTAACCTTGCAGCCCACAACTTTTCAAGCATAGTGGCCGACGTATACCAAAAAGCCGACATCAAAAGAACTCAAAATAGGACCAAAAAGTGCCGATCTATTCATAATAAGTGGTTCGAATCTAGAGGCTTTAGGCAAACTTTTAGTTAAAAATCCACACGATGAAAAGAACAGACGGCTGCTGTTCATAAAGAAAAAACATTTCCGCAAATTAACGAAAAGTAAGAAAACTAGGTTTATTGAAGGCAAACTGAATGAAATATCTTCAAACTGCCATAAAAAAAAACGAAAAATATTGGAAGATTCTGAAAGATATTTATGGCTCAACAACTAAAACCAAAAAGTCTACACTGAACATTCCTACACAGAAACTTCTCGATCATTTCAAAAACCTGAATAAACAGACAGACGAGGAGCCACTGACAACGTTTGACGAACGAACTAAAATACATGGTCCCCTCGATTCCATTATTACCGAAAAAGAGCTCCTTGAGGCTATAAAAAAAATTAAAAACGGAAAAGCGACCGGAAAGGACGAGATACATAACGAGTTCCTTAAATGTTGCAAGGGCCGCTCAAGTCAATCTCTTCTACACCTTTTTAACTCGGTTCTCAGCTCGGGAAACTACCCAGACGAGTGGAGTTTCGGATACATTACTCCGATACACAAGAAGGGGAGCAAAGCCGACCCCAATAATTACAGAGGATAACTATTCTGTCATGCTTAGGCAAGCTATTTAACTCTATTTTGAACAACAGACTAACCCAATACTTAGAGGAGAATTATATTCTTAACGCCGAACAATCAGGATTTAGGAAAGGCTCTCGGACAACAGATAATCTATTTGTCCTGAAATCCCTTATTGATAAGTATGCTCGGTCGAAAAAGAAAAAGAAAAATAACTTTCTTTTCACCTTTTTTGTCGATTTCCAGAAAGCTTTTGACAGAATCTCGAGGAAATAATTGCTAACTAAAATAAATAACATAGGAATAACGGGAAGATTTTTAGCTATTCTTATTTCAATGTATTCTAATGACAGAGCTTGTATAAAAGTTGAAAATAAGATTACAGAAAGTTTTCAGTGCTGCAGAGGGGTCAAACAAGGTGATATCCTCTCACCGACCCTATTTAATTTGCGGCCGAGGACTTTTACAAATCTTCCCGCGGCTCTCGGGGCAATTTAAATCACTAATACCCCGAAATGCCATGGTATAAGTTTGTTGTACCATGATCGCCGAGGAACGGAACAAATCTCTGAGAAGTTTAGTTTTCTCTGCCGAAACTAAAGACGTCGCAGTCGAGTTGCTTTCGAAAACGTTTTGTTTAATGCTTGACTGAGCGCCATTGATTAAACGACCCTGGCTTCCCCTGGGGAAAAGCGTGTTGTTTTTGAGAAGAATAACACTAAAATAAATATTCAAAGAGCATGAATGGATTTTAATTACGTCACGTTTATGGTTTTAAGTATCCCACATGGAAGAAGCGGCTTTGAGAAATTAAGAGAAGAATATGCAGATTGAAATAGTTCATCCCACATGGATTACATTGAAGGTTATGATGAAGACAGGTCAGTTTGGATTCAGTATTTTTCATCCGGGAGCGTAGGGCTAGTCGTGCCAGAGGGGAGCAGGAGTTGATGCTTTTGACCTTCTCACTTCCAGCCTGCATTCTCTTCTAATTTCCCCTCATTACGCATGCAGGGAAATTTCGAAACAATGCATATTTCTAAATATCCCTGCCATCAGGGAAAATTAGTGGTTTAAATGTGCCTCGGAGAACTATATATAAACGACCTCCCCGAGAAATTTAAGGCAGTAAACGATCCCGTATATCTTGATGATAGACCCATCGATTGCTTACTATACGCCGACTGGCATAAGTTACCTCAAAAGCGAGCCAAAAATATATAAACCAGCACATCTTGTTTAATTCGCTGTCAAATTTAACGAAATTTTCGTATGTTAATATTAAAATGAAATAACGTCTTTAGGATCAAACACGTTTGTATATTGACGTTGGTGTGACGTCATAACGAACGACTCCTTTTAAGGTCAAATTCTGCGTTACCTATACGTTTGAAATAAAGCATGTTACCACAAGAACATAAATATGTGTTTTTGATTGCCGCAATTTTAAAGTCTCTACGATAAATATTTGCTGAGTTATTAAGAACTGAAGTTTCCTGTGACGTCACATTTTATGACGTCATGGGTCTGACATCAGTCATGCTTTCTAAATTGAATAAACATAAAAAAGACCATATTGCGGCTATTCAGTGTACAGTAAGTACAGTTCCTCTTTAAAACCCGAAAAATACTTGAATAGTTATTTTTAAAAGACGTTTTCAAAAATATATGATGTCATGATGACGTTTCCTCTTTTTCACTGGGAATTTTAAAGTATTTCCTCTCAAAAATCGAAAATTCTAAAAACATACGGTTGTGGGTACCGATTTACTCTTTTGATTGCAAGATTGTCGTAAACAAATATTTTAAACTCTAAAAGATGAAGGAAGAAGTTATTTTGTAAATGGTTCTGTATTGAATATTTCCCGCCAAATTTTGGCGGGAAAATTGCCAAAATTCAAAATTTAATAACTTTTCTCCCTCTTAACCAATCGAACTCGGGTTTTCGGTTTCTTTGTTGTCGACATGATGGGAAATCGAAAATATAAAATTTACTGATGTTGAAGGTAATTGAAAACATCGAGAAAACATCAAGATGTCTACGGTAGATCAAATCATCGGATTTTGTTTAGGTCTTCATCATCCCACAAAAATTCAATCTTCTATGTTGGAAACTTTTGAAAATATAGCAAAGTGATAGATTTTAGGGTCATTTGTGCCAAGCGTGGACATGATTATAATGTCCCAATCGGCAGAAGGTCTACAAAAATGTTTACACAAATTACAAGATTACTGTACAGACAACAGTATGCAAGTCAACACTACGGTGGCTAGGCCTGAGCGGATTGTGCTAGCATAATTTTTGGCATAATTGGAGCAAACGAGCATAATTTTTCAAAGAAGCACTGCTCGAGCATAATTACCAGATTGTAGCATAATTTGAAGCATTAAAGCCAAAAGCAATGCTATTATTGCTTTTATAGTGCCTTTCCTAATTATTAGCTGGTATATTTTGCTTAGATTCTAATTTTTTGCAAAGCAAATACCTGAATTTCACTTTCTAGTTATCTATTCTGGTTTTGACTTTATAAGTGTGACTTAACCTTTGAAAAATAGGTCACCTAATAAAATGTTGTGTGAACAACTAAAAATGCCGCGCATCAACTAATGCCGGCCGTCTTCGAAAAACGTTTTTTGTGAGCATAATTGTGTAATCTACGAGCATAATTTTTGAACTTTGGCATAATTTGGGCATAATTCGGGCATAATTCAACAAAATTTGGAGCAGTGCTAGCGGCATAATATGCCACTTTTAGGAGCACAATCCGCTCAGGCCTAACGGTGGCCCATAAGGGACATGTACAAATTTATTTATTTTACTTGAAACCCAGTTGTTTTTTTCGGAATCCCGGTATCCAAGAATCCAGGAATCCCAGAATCCCAGGATCCCAGAATCCCAGGATCTCGGATTCCCAGGATCTCGGAATCCCAGAATCCAGGAATCCCAGAATCCAGGAATCCCAGAATCCCGGAATCCAGGAATCCCGAAATCCAGGAATCCCGAAATCCAGGAATCCCGAAATCCCGGAATCCCGAAATCCCGAAATCCCGAAATCCAAGAATCCCAGAATCCCAGAATCCCAGAATCTCCGCTGGTTATAAGGTAGGTACTTCGTGTAACGTACCACATATAGTATTGGGGGAGGGGTGGTACTACTATACTATAAACCTACTATAATACCACATATAATATACCACATATAGACTATACTATATACCAGTATAGTTATACTATACACTATACACCCCACTATACAGTAGTATACATCACTATACATCACTATACAGGCCTATACACCACTATACAGGCCTATACACCACTATACAGGCCTATACACCACCGATACACCCCTATACAGGACTATATATACACCCCTATACAGCCCTATACAGCCCTATGCATCCCTATACAGCACTGTATATAGCCCTATACAGTCCATACAGCCCTATACAGGCCTATACAGCACTATATGTACGCTAACCCTGATAAAAAAAACAGAATTTCACAGGGGCATGGCTCTTAAAGTTTACTTAGGACAAGAATTGTTAAGTACAAAGATAGCTAAATTTGGAATAACTTAATATTATAAATTGAATAGATTAGTACATAAAATATTTTCAAAAAAAACAAACGTGCATGAGATCTTAACCGAAAAAAAAATTGCTGCACAGCAAACTGGAGTAAAAAAAATTCATGCAGCTTGAGAATCCCCCCACCCCTCCATAACTTTTCTAATGGTCCGTCCCTTATTACACTCGAGGGTAAATCTTTATTACACTTGAGGGTTTTATTACACTTGAGGGTAATTATTACACTTGAGGGTGCAACAGGGTTCAAGCGACGAACATAATAGACCGGAGTTGGACAGCCTACTAAAAATGCTGCCAAAGCTAAACAAGACAGAGAAACGTGACAGTGGGAACCGAAACACCATTTTAAAAAAACCTAACTATTACTGAGTTATTATGCTTATATTTACATTAGAAAGGAGAGAATCCAGTAAGACTTATTTCAAGCTATAGTTCTATATCCCCAGTTGGTTCATCCAGCGGGAGGTCCTGGCAGCTTAGTCTGCCTGAGCGCTTCAGGGATATAGAACTCATTTTTTTCTAGCGCCTCCGGCAAGTTTACCAAAATAAGATTTATTTCAAGCTAGTTCTATATCCCCAGTTGGTTCATCCAGCGGGAAGTCCTGGCAGCTTAGTCTGCCTGAGCGCTTCAGGGATATAGAACTCTTTTTTTTCTAGCGACTCCGACAAGTTTTAAATTACCAAAATAAGATTTATTTCGAGTTTGTTCTATATCAGTTGGTTCATCCAGCGGGAAGTCCTGGCAGCTTAGTCTGTCTAGCGCTTCAGGGGTATAGAACTCATTTTTTTTCTAGCGTCTCAGGCAAGTTTACCAACTAAGATTAATTTCAAATTAGTTCTATATCCCCAGTTGGTTCATCTAGCGGGAAGGTCTGCCTGAGCGCTTCAGGGATATAGAACTTATTTTTTTCTAGCGACTCCGGCAAGTTTACCAAAATAAGATTGATTTCAACTTAAGTTAGTGGCCATCGAAGGCTGTCATAGTTAAAGGGATTAGAGATAATTCAAGCTGCGTTTAATTGATGGGAATGTAGAGAGTTGACTAGGACCCCGCAGAGATCGCAAAACTCAGTTCTGCTATCTCTCCGGGGTGCCTAGTCAAACATTGGTTGCTAAGAGCGTCTGGCTCGTTATGCGGTGGTGTATAGGCCTGTATAGGCCTGTATAGTGAATAATATACTCTATATGTGGTATACTATATGTGGTATTATAGTAGGTATATAGTATAGTAGGACCACCCCTCCCCCAATACTATATGTGGTACGTTACACGAAGTACCTACCTTATCACAAGCGGAGATTCTGGGATTCTGGGATTCTGGGATTCTGAGATTCTGGGATTCTGGGATTCTGGGATTCTGGGATTCTGGGATTTCGGGATTTCGGGATTCTGGGATTCTGGGATTCTGGGATTCCGGGATTCCAGGATTCCCAAAAAAACACCTGGGTTTCAAGTAAAAAATAAAAAAATTCATACATGTCCCTTATGGGCCACCGTACAACACAGATAAAACGAAGGCTGTCGTTTTTAACAAGTCTGGGGAAAAGTTGAGCAGATTTATATTTGAAATTAATGGACAAAATATCGAAACCTCTACCACTTATAGATATCTGGGTCTAACTTTTAGTGCCTGTGGTTCGTTTACTGTAGCCAAACAAGAACTGGAAAAAAAAACTGCTATGAAAGCTCTATAACAAGATAAGAAAAGAAATGGGGGCAAATTTTAGATTGAACGTTGAAATCTAAACTATTTGACTCACTAATAAAACCCATTCTTCTTTACGGAAGCGACGTCTGGGGAATTGATAAAATTCTACCAGACAGTCGTAACCCGATAGAACTAGTGCAAAGTAAGTTTTGTAAACAGCTGTTAGGAGTTAGTAGGAGCGCCTCAAACTTAGCATGTAGATGCGAGCTCGGGAAGTTTAGCTTAAAATCCGATTGCCAAACTAATAGCATAAAATTCTGGGTAAGGCTTCTCGCTCTTGACAATAACTCGCTGCTCTCAAAAGCTTATAAGGAAATGAAAAGTACAAATGATAATGATACTTGGACACAAAAAATATGTAATATTTTATATAAGTACGGTTTTGGTGAAATTTGGTTGCTCGGCAATTCAAATCCTGAACTCAAGGTATTTCCAAAGGTATTTCTCAACAGAGCCAGAGATATGAAATGAAAATGAAAAACGTTGCTCGAAATTCGGTTGCCGAGCAACTTGTGGACTGCATGCCTATATAGCTACATGGAGCACAAAAAACCAACGGTTCGTCCCGACAAAAGTCATTTTATTATCATTATCACCAACATAAAAAGCCACATTGCCTAACAATTCAAACATGTCTGATAAAGCATTGTACTAGTCGCTTCATACAAAATTATCAGAACTCTGACTACAGCTTTAATTTTGTCAAGTTCCTCTTCATTCATATCAACTTATTGTTTGAATTCAGTTTGCCTTTTTCATAATTAACCAAAAGACCGAAAACTAGCGTCTGACGAAAAAAGCTTTAGATTAAAAAAATAAATAAAAATAAAGATTTAATAATGAAATCTCGAAGAAATCTCAAACCATGACGATGAGCTCTTAGCCAGTGTCAAGCAGGGCTGCAAATATATTTACGACTCGCCGTTTTCCAGAGGGCGGTTTTAATTTACGTTAATGACTAGGTAGAAAGACGTTTTTAAAACGGACATGGAAAGAGAGCGCGTTATTCTACGTCGCGTGTCTAGCGCACACTTAGATTTTAATTTCAGGTGACTACTATGACATCAAGTGTGTTGTTCTAAATAAGCGTATCATAACTCAATAATGTTAAGGTGATTCCATTGAAAAGGAAGCTGAAATTATTCTTTTGTTAATGTTTGCCCAGTTGTTACCCCAGGTCAATAAAAAGAGGGGGTCACCATTCTTGCTTTTGCGTGAAGTAGCAATTCATATATCCCTGAACGAGCGTAAAATAGCTACTTACAGTAATTAAAAATTATTTATACTTTGGTATCTGGGCAACCTTTCTCTGATTAAAAGCAGGTCACCATTTTCGTTCCGAGATATGTTGTAACATATCGCAAATTTAGCTCCAAAACATACTTTTTCCGCGGAAGGACTGGGGCAAGTCTTAAATCGCCCAAATGAACTTTTTTGCATTTCTAACGTTAAATAAGTATTAAAATATGTAAGATACAGTAATACACCCAAACACAGATATTTGTACCTATGATTTTAACATGCGCAGTAGATATGCGCATTGCAAAACAAGGGAATCATCTGGCTCAGAAGGCCTGGTTCAGGGAAAAAGCTGTTTCCTTATATCATCACAACGGTCATAGATACATACATACATACATACATACATACATGCATACTTTTATTATTCACTCTCCCGTGGGGCTTTTCAGAGATAATTACAATTAAATATCTAATTAACTAATGTTATTTAGTATAAACCAACTAGTGAACTATTACAAATCCTGCATTCTGATTGGCTACCCTACTATAGGTCTATTTGTGATAGCCCATGGTAGAGAAAAACCGCACGCATTTTCATGAAATAATAATAAAAAATCAACTTCGATTTGTTTCTTTCTATTATTTTATACTGTCCAACTAGTTAGTTTATACTAAAACAATTAGACCTCTCGCCCTCATGGGCTACGAGTTAAATAGCCCATTCGGCTGCGCCTCATGGGCTATTGACTCGTAGCCCATTCAGGCTGTGGGTCTAATTGTCAAATATCTATATAAACTATATACAATGATTATGTACGCATAATAAAGGACTAATGTATATGAAAAATATTAATCAATAAAATTCTGTAGTAATTTATGTCTTATATAGAGAACGCTTAAAAATACTAATAGTTCGGCAAAGTTTCAAGGACGGATCTAGTGAGTTCCAGATACTAACAGTTCTGTAGTAGAAGGATCTCAACATCATACTTAAAGGCCCGTTCAAACGGATGCAACATGTTGGCACAACATCATGCAACATTGTTGGATGCAACATGTTGGATCCGTTTGAACACCCTGTTGGACGATGTTGGATGATGTTGGACAATGTTGCATGAAGTTTGATACTAGTCAAACTTTTCATCCAACATCGTCCAACATTTCTTTTGTTGTCGTGATCGATGAAGCATGTCCCAACATGTTGGATCCGTTTGAACGGCTTTCCCAACAATGTTGGACTCGCGCACGCGCACTTCATTCGTCATTCGCGCTGTATCCATGGAGATTTGATTTTGTTTACTAACAGACGATTAGGCGATCATTTCAATTTGCACCATGATAATAATAATAATAATAATAATAATAATAACACTTTATTTAATGAGGATATGCAGATAAAGTTTACACTTGTTTCCAATCTGGTCCTCCTAACTATTATATGCCAAGATAGAAACATGATATAATTGCATTATAAGACATAATAGATAATTATTTAACTACTCAAAAAGGAATATACATTATTGGGAAGATATGAAAAAACATTGAATAAAATATAAACACTATAGCTTTAGAATTATACAATTAAAAACATATATGTAAACGAAAGGTGGTTACATGTATTAAGGGATGGATCTAGAAACATCGTTAGACATCACAGTCAGTAAAACCTATTGCTCTTCAACTCATTAGCATTAGTGAGTCTAGTTTTAAAATATTTCCTACAAAATCTATTAAATTTTGGTAATGTATCAGATTTAGTAGCAGTGTCAGGAAAACTATTCCATAGCGACGGTGCTAGAAATGAAAAACAACGCTTTCCGGCATTAGTTTTAGGTTTAGGTAGGTATAGCTTATTATTTACAACGGCTCTAGTAGAATAATGATAGGAAGGTCTTGACAATAGCTTAGCGAGACATTCCGGACCAAGATTATTTAAACATTTAAAAGTCTGCGTTAGGATTCGTTGGCGAATAGCTTCATATATTGGAATCATCTTAAGGTCCTTGAATAGACTTAGGGATGGAGTAGAGTAGTCGGCACTAAGAATGATCCTAGCAGCACGTTTTTGGGCTAGTAGCAGTTGGTCTAGGCATTCAGTGGAACAGTTTCCCCATACACTGCAGCAATATTCTAGTGTTGGTTTGGCGATGCTGTTATGGAGTAGGAGTATTTCCTTAGATGGAAGATAGGGTTTGACTCTTCTAAGCATTTCAAGTTTGGAGTTATACTTTTTGGTAACTGCTGCGATGTGGTCATTCCAGGTAAGTGATGCATCGATGTTGACACCAAGGAGCTTTTCACAGGTAGAATGAGCAATAGTGAGTCCACTGAAAGAAACGTCTAGGAGTTCAGAGTTAGTAGCAAGTTTCTTTTGGGTGCCAATGAGCATGACTTTGGTCTTGCCAGGGTGGCTGGCCATTTTATTCTGAACAGCCCAGATGCTCAAGTTATCAGCTCCACATTGCAGAGATGCGTTGATGGAGCGTATTGATTGGTACGGATCCACTCAGCAGTGTCTGACCCCCTTCCTGTGGTCAGCGGTGTGCCCCAGGGAAGCATCCTTGGTCCGCTTCTCTTCAGTATATACGTTAACGATCTTCCTTCAGTACCACAGAAATGCAGTTCTCAGTGCTATGTAGACGATACAAAGCTCCACGTTTCCTTCCACCTACAAAACAAGCTAACTACTATTGCTGACATGAATCAAGACCTACTTAATATACGTAACTGGTGTTTCGACAATTTCCTGCTTCTTAACCCAGACAAGACAAAGCTTATGGTGTTTGGTAGCAGACAGATGGTGACTAAACTACAAGACTTCAGTTTAGAACTACTAGGAAAAGACCTTGTACCGGACCAAGTGGCCAAGGACCTGGGTGTTATACTTGACCCTCACCTATCATATGATGAACACATAATTAAAACCGTATCTTCGTGCATGTCTCGTCTGGGACAAATAAATCGTGCTAAACATGCATTCGACAGACAAACGTTGCTAACAGTCATTAATGCCTTAGTTTTTAGCAAATTATTTTATTGCTCAAATGTGTGGGCAAATGCCACTAACTCTAATATTAATAAACTGCAGGCTGTACAGAACTTTACATGCCGCATCGTTAGTGGTGCACGGAAGTTCGACCATGTAACACCAATTTTAAAGGAACTACACTGGCTGCCAGCTTCAATCCAGCTCCACTATCGTAGTGCCATAATGGCTTTTAAGTGCATGACTGGCTGTGTCCCTGATTACCTTTCTTCTCAATTTATTAAGCGTAAAGAAATCAGTAATCGCAATACCAGAAGCTCCCAAAAACTGAATATTCCTCTATTTAAAACTGCTAGTGGTCAGCGAACCTTCTACTACAGAACCGTCAGTATCTGGAACTCACTAGATCCGACCTTGAAACTTTGCCGAACTATTAGTATTTTTAGGCGTTCTTTAAGACATAAATTACTACAGAATTTTATTAATTAATATTTTCCATATACATTAGTCCTTTACTATGCGTATATAATCATTGCATATAGTTTATATAGATATAAATTAATTAATTATATATTTAATTGTAATTATCTCTGAAAAGCCCCACGGGGGAGTGGATAATAAAAGTATGTATGTATGTATGTATTGATCCGATCTGGTTAACGTGCAGTTGAACGAACCGGTTGGCCAATCTGAGCTCCTCAGTGTTTCTCCTGTACTTTTCACCTGCATCAGGACTCCCCTGGACTGGATTATACTGCCTATATCTATGCTAACTACACGGGACTTACTTCTACAAGGAATTTGGGACTAATAACTTCACATCTACGCTTTATTTTGGAAGTCTTCGCACTTTCAACGGATTTACGGTCCAAGCTCGTGCACGTTAAACGGTCATCCATTTGTACGCGCCATAAAACATCAACGGTCAGCCTCATTTCAACGGAAAATTGCGCGCGCAAGTGAACTTCTAAAATCAAAACGTCGTCTTGCGCGTAGCCTGCTTGCAGGCTCTGGTTAATAATTAGAGCCTGCAAGCAGGCTATCTTGCGCGCGACTGGTTGAACAATCACAACCGCTCGATCATGACGTACTGTTGGGCAATTGGGAGCTTTCTTATTTTTCTTATTTTGAGCATCAACAACAACACATGTCCAGAAGAACATCAACAAGACGTCAACAAAACATCACTAAATGGAAAACCTATCAACCTCACAGATTTTCAAACCCAGAATGTAAACCGTCGAGAAATCACTATTATTCTCAATACTGGCTATCCGTATCCAACAAACTTTACGCATCATGACAATCACCCAATTTACGTAACAAGAGGTTCATTTTTTGCTTACTGTGTTTATCAACAACCTTGGGCCAGCGTATTGTCACTGCCAAGAATTATTCCTAGACTACAACGCAATCGCTTCCATAAGCTGCGATCATGGTCTTTGAGCAGAATACAGTATTACTCTAACTCGAAGATTTTGAGCAGGAAAACAGGAGCAAAACTCCTAAAAATGTAAAAAGGAAGGCTGTAAACACAGGGAAAGAAAGTGCAAGACGAGAAAGTGGTCAGACGCCGAAGTTGACGAACTGCTAGATCTGTTAGAAGAGAGAGTTTGCCTTTGGGACGTATCACATCAGGAACAAGAGAGAAAGGGCCTACGAAGAGATGGAAGAAAAACTAGATATAACTATCTCAGACATAAAAGCCAAAGTAACATGCTTACGAGCTCACCTCGGCCGAGAAATCGCGCAGACGAACGGGCGAACGTAAACAGCACCGGAATCCTTTGCGATATCACAGTACTATCCAACATGTTGGATTGATGTTGGATCCATTTGAGCACCCCCGTCCAACATCGTGCAACATCGTGCAACAATGTTGGATCCAACATGTTGGACGATGTTGCATCCGTTTGAATAGGCCTTCGCAGGTGAAGAGCGCAGTGAGGCAATTTCTAACTAATACAGGAAACCCAATTACAAAAGGGTGCGTTTGTCGGATTTACCACATTCCGGAATAACTTATTAAAATACACTACCTCTTAGATTATAGAATACCCCGCCACTTCGAAAGATCACTTGAAAACTGTGCCAAACTGTGCTAAATTCTCCATTATAGTGCAGGTGTATGTAGGGTCGTTCTATGAATGATTTGGAGTCGAAAATGGTTAGTTTTTTTTTTTATTTCAGGGTAACTGGGTAGTAATCTCACTTCCATGTTGGATATGCTAATGAGAGGATCAACTATTCAGTCAAACAGGATTTTCTGTTTTGACAGCTACGTGACACGCTCGTGAATGCCCGGTTCGAAATACAATTCAAAACAAACTTGTCTCGTGTTACGGATAACTTCTAAAAACCCCGTGAAAAAGTTAAAATCTACTCAACGTGTAACTTTAAAAGAGATTTGCTGGACGTGCACTATATATATTCCATTTTCTGGTCGACAAAGACAACATTGAAAAACTTGAAGCAACGACTGATCAGTGGAAAGTTCTAAATCTCTAGCTGAAAGATCTGCTGAGGTACCGAGAAACTTATAATTCTGCAACACTGCTGGTAGAGGAAGATAAAATCAAGAAGAGGGATTTGCCTGTCGAGTGAAACGATGCAAAGGCAATTCACCAAGTACGATCGAACCAACCCAACGAAATATCCTGTCCGTTCCCGAGTATCACGACCAAATCAACTCGAACTCGCAACTCGAACTCGCAACTCGAACTGCTTGTTGTGCATGTCGATCTTGTTGTCCCCTCAAAGGATAAACCGAAAAGTGCGAAAGTTGAGATTTGTGTAAATCACAAATTTACAAATTTACATTTGACTGGCTCAGAGCACCGTTGCGATCGGAATAATCTGAAAAGTTAAAGACTTCCCGTAGCCTGTTGGTAGGACAGCAGTGATATCTCGTCGTTTCACAAAGCTAATAATCGCTTCTTTTTGGACTTCTTTGGAAAGCTTTTCAACGCGAAACTTCTTGCCTTCTTGCATTCCAGTTCGAAGTTTGCAGTCGCCATATAAAACTAAACTCTTCAGTATCTGCGCGGCACCGAGACAAACTAAAGTGACAGCTGACACCCTGTTTTCAAAATCTAACCGGTTTAGGTCCGTTAACCAATCACAAATGCCTACAAAACCTGTTGGTGCGATCATCCAATCAGTTTCTAGTACAGATTCTGTACTCATGAAAGTGAGCCTCTGGAACCAGGGTAGGTTTTTAGAAGGTTTGTATGAAAATTTGAGAAAATGAATTATTAATGATCCAAATGGCGGGGTATTCTATAATTGCTCCGAAAATGGACCGAGGTTCCCCCACTAACTGCTGAAATAGCTTTGTAGCTTATAGTGCAAAATGTGCCTGAACCAGTGATTTCCAGAGACTATTCCATCTCAGTTCTTATTCTGGAATACGGTCAATTCACAGGCGCACTTCAATTCCTATACTGGAATGCCACGGTGTGTTGTGAAACTGAATATTGAAGCAAAACCCTGAGCTTGATATATATTAGTGACCGCATTAATGTGTCACACCGGAAAACTGGTATCGTGTTGCATTCACCAGTTATGACTTGATCAGCCGATTAAAATAAACAACAGTCTGAAAGTAAAACGAGTTTGGGAACATTTGTCGTGATTTACTTCAGGGAATTGTCCCTGTCACTATCTACGAAGCTTTCCATCACACTCCGTGAATCACTGGATGATAATTATATTGGAAGTATAAAGTTTAAACTTAGGAATTGTCGCAATTTAAACTAAAATAGCTAATAGCGGAATCGATCAGTTCATAGGAAATCCCGTAGTATTTATTTGAGAGGAAATGGGTCTGAAAAATATTTCCTTTTTTTTTGTAATTTTAACGCCATCAATGTAAACTATTATTTTCCCTCGTTCTTTGTAAAATAGTTTTATTTCTAGTGAGAGCCAAAGTTAAAGAAACGCGTGCAAACAGCGCGTGGAAGCGCATAGTCATGAGTTTCCCGCGGCTGACGTATACAAAATCACACAAGATGTTATCTGAGTCACGAAAGAACGAAGAGTTGAACTTTTATATATAATCATAACCCAAACTGGCTCGACTCCAGTATATTTTGAGAACCATATATACATGTACAAGATTGACAATGATAAACTAATATACGTTCGCCCGACAGATATAGGAGTCTGGCGGGCTTTAATTCACAACACTGATGCTTGCAGAGAAAATCCTTTCAAATAGCATCACAATTGGATGAGTTCTCATATTCGCAGTCTTTTTTTACCGTTACTGAAATACAATCCGATCCCTAGGCTAACAATCAATATGATTGATAAAAATACACAATATTTGTTTAGACTTTCTTTCTGGTATAGCATTTCGAAATCAAGCACCTAACATTATTGTATGAACTAAAAGCAGCTAGCAGCTTGAGAGGTCGTTTAGAAAACATGGTTGTTCTGCGTACTTCCCAGATATGAAACATCCCGGCACTAATTATTAAATTGTTTACCTGAAGTAAAGGAGAAATAGCCTTTACTAGTTTTCGACAAGAAGCCTTAAATTACTCAAGCTCGCGAATGCCATTACACTATCTACAATGGTTTGGATAAGCTGGCTGTTGGCACGTTGTGTGTGGCATCAGCAGTAGCTGTTGGTTTATTTCAATACTTATTGTTTCATTTGCTGTTTCATTTTACTCGTTTTCTATAAAGCAGAGAAAGAAAACAAGCATTCATTATATAGACAGAGCGAAACGGGATTCCTTCAGTCTTACACCACACACACACTCATGCAAAACAATTAACGGCCTATATATACCATCCTGAGTGAATAGGTCTGGTCAGTAAGCAAAACATATTTTTACCCCACAATCAATGCCTCTAAAAGGGAATACGAAAATGTTTAAGCAAAGAACAAAAATGAAAAATGCTACGGATATCGCAATGAATTACACGATGTTGACGTGTGCGCTAACTAGTGTTACCATTCCTGCCTTTAGTAGGGTTACATGAAGGCCACGACTCGGGTCACGCTTTCTTAAAATTGTTCGTCATGGCCGGTCATTGTATGGTAGAACTCTCTGAGGAATATGAATCCAAGGCGTTAAACTGGACGTTACAACAGAAATGGAACAAATGCACCATCCAGGAAGCGAAGTCCTGATCAAATGCTTAACCGTGAACAACTAAATATAGCTCCTCTCGTCAGCTCAGGCTACAATGTGACGAACTGAAAGAAAGTATCAATTTTTTTCTCGGAAAACCCCCCACTATAGACTCGTATAGAAAGCTGTTCCCACAACTGGAGTAAGAATTGGCTTTCTATTTATTGTTTACCTTTCTTCCCATTACTTCTGAACACACTGGAACCACTCTTGAGGAGGAATAATGTTTGATTGCCCTACCCCTCTGTTGTGCGGAAAATAAAACGGAGTCCCGCAGTGCATATAAGTCCAAATCGCGGAAACGGGTTTTATTCTGAGAAAAAGCGCCATCTCATTTTTTATAGCTTGTATGAATCCCTGAGTAAATAAAGAGTCAATTTTACGTAGTAAGATAGTCCCGGAATTTTTTCCCGTTCGGCACAATTATGAGAATATTCCTTCCTCCAGTCAAGGAAGCTTGCGTTTTCAAAAATGCGCAATAGGAAACCGTGCCCACAGAATTTCGTAGATACATGTTTTCGTCTAGTTAGTTTAAATCGTTACATTTTCTCCAAAAGACTCTATACTTTCTTAGTCACATATTCACACCCGTTATATGATGTAATCCCGGTACAAAGTACAAGAAATAAACAGTTAGAAATAGATCGAAGGGAGGGAAAAACTGGAAGACTTCCTCTCATTCTAGATTTTAGCCCCTAAACTATATTTGTTTTGTGATCAATTTTAAAATATACTTAAGGATGGCCGCATCGGATCGCCACTCAAACTGTTCTCTCTCGAACCTGAATCAACTTGACGCCCGCATAGCCGATCTTAAGAAAGACAATAGACATTTTGGACGAATTTTTATTTTGTCAAACTTTAAAAGAACTGGTACAAATTGTACTGTCTCATCATGGCTGTCTCCACTGTATTTCTCGTTTCTTGTTTGGTTCTTTATACTGTATGTGACCAGGTACAAGGCGCTTCACTTAAATACTCCTCAAAGAACATCGATACAGACGTGTTGTATGCATTGGACGATTTCAGTAAACAACTTGGACGTTCTTCAAGCAGAGCTTTTAGAAAATACGTGAGTACAAGTTTGTGACGTTGTGGTTTGTATATCTGTTTGCGAGCACTTGATTCCAGACTACTACAGGCATTGGCCTTGCGCGAAGACTGGGCTCGATCCTTTACGATACAGCGGTAGCTTTTGAGACTTTTATAGAAATATTTTTTTCTTGAATTGCGGAACATCTTTCTTAAATCTAAAGAAATTTAAACATAGTTTATATGATATCCGACTTTTACGCAGAAGCCGTAATTGTTTTATGTAACTTAAATATTTTACCAAGTTCGCGCAAAGGCTTGGTCACTGAAAAACGAACACCGCCGTACAGTAGATAATCCTTCTAACACATCCAAACCCACTGCCGCTTCAGAACATTTTTTACTAATAATCATTTACCTACTGATATGCAGTTAATTCCACTAGAACTTGTTTTTTTCTCAGCGAGACAGTATACGCAAAGCGCGAGAAGCGTATCTTATCGATAGAGGTCAAACGGTAGTGAATAAACGTGATGAAACTTAACTTGTATTTCACAATCATCACGTCACTTTTTTAATTATCTTTGTTTCATTTTATATTCACTCTCCACCTTCTTTTCGTTGGTCTATATGTGTTTTATCATAAGATCGTGCAATTCATAATTCATGCACTATTTCGTAAAGGTTCTAGTTTATTAGATACATTGTAAACCTCTTTCCCCGAAGAAGATCGGCCGTGCCGATCGAAATATTGGAAGAAAAACTCTCTACCGTTGAATCCGCCTTTCCTTTCTTGTCTATCTTGGTCACTGAGGTGGTATCCAGCTTAGACCCAGATTTTTTTCTGGTTGGGCTAAGGGATCCCTGTGGTTTGTACAGTTTTGTGACGTCACAGACTTGCTGAGCAGTGATACAAACCACTGAGCGAGGGAACATTAACACATCGGAAAAATTACCATCCAGAACGTCTTGGGAATAGGCTGGGTAGTAAATTTGTTCTAGGCGCGCGTGTCGGCGCAGTATTTGTTGTCACTATATGTCGTTAATGACTCGTTTTGATATTAAATGGCCTATTTATCATAATGTTTTCTCTTTAATGTGATAGGATGCAGCGTATTTTCCTGGCAATGGTAACAAGCCCCTTTTAAACCTTAATTTGATGCAGTATCCTTTTACGAAACAGGACAAAACGGTAAGGAGCTCATTTTATTTAATCATACAATTTGAAAACGGTTTGTTCGTTCATGCTTGCGATGTTAAAATGAGTGAAGTGGTAGATCTGCGAGGTATAATCATCTCTAGGTAGATCTGGCTTTGGTTTATATACCGGACAGTTATTAGCTCTAAATCTCTACACATTACCCTGCTAGCAGAGATTTCTCATCTTTTCTCGGCCTTTTTCCCGCGGCTTAATTCCCGGGTGATCCGAGGAACAGCGCAACGAAAGCCAAATAGGAAAAAACCCGGGGAAAAGACCGAAACAGATGAGAAAGCTCTGTGCTAGCAGAGTATAATTATACTCATAGAAAATCAATACGGTAAATAAAGCAAAACGTGATACTGTTCTTTCCAACTCGGCAAGAGACCATTACATGCTATCATTTAATATCGAGAAAACCTATGAAAAATGTTACAAAATAAGCAATTTCCTAGGCCATTTTGTCTACGCTCGCTCGTTCTTCGAAATTATTTGCCGACTAGCGATCGATAGACGGTACCTGCATAGCCAATCAGATTGCGTTGCCGATAGTCGGTGCCTTAGTTTTACTGGCATATGCCATATATGGGTATACCGAGAACATCCAATTTAAGGATACTATACTACTTCAGTCCGCACACTGCAAGGAGAAAAGGCCGCAAATCATTAAAAAACGCTTAAAAGCAGGGCAATTCATTTAGTCTTTGACTGATTTTTAATTTTTTTTTTTAACTAAAGCATTTGACTTTTCATACATTTTAAAAATCCTTCCGCACAGGGCTGCCAAAGGGTTTCCGCAGTAATACGGGTTCAAGAGATAGACGAACAGCACAGAACACTAAATCCACTCAGCGGTGACTGTGCTCGTCGGGTGCATGTACACCATCCCTAGGATAGCCCTGAATCTGTAACTGTAATATGTACAGTTTAACCTCGGGTTAGCGAATTTACCCCGAGATAGCGCTATTGTAATACCCTTTTTCGAACCTGGTCCTGTATTAAAGCTACTATAAACTGATAATGACCAATGAAATTGTGTTCTATATTGCAGGCAGAAGATGTACTAAAAAATATTTGTAACATGACGTATGCGTTCAGGACTCCAGTGTTTTTGGCATGGTATGACGAGAAGGCGCGATCAGGAAGAGTAGCCACTGCATTGTACAGAGTGTCCTCTGCCGTCAACACCACATACGAGACCGCTCGATACCTGGTGAGTTCTCAGCCTGTTCGCCAATTTTGAATGGGCTGATTAGCCTCTCCATGCTCGAGAGTGGTTCGAGAGTGGCCCGCATGTCTAGTTTAGTCAATTTTATTATACATCCAATGAACGCAAAGAATGACAGCTTTTGCATATTTTCGATATTTCAGTTTGGACTCAAATTTCCAAAGAGCACTCTGCCAACAGTGAAGCACATGACGCGGAAGGACCTTGATGCAACGGTCGTCCTTTATAAGGTAAGTAAATAGTCATCGAGACAAGACTGTATTGCTAAGCTGAGCTATATAAACATCGATTACGATAAGCATGGGGAGCCGGGGTGGCGCAGTGGTATAGCGCTTCGCCTCTCGCATCTGTGGCCCAGGTTCGACCCAGGACGCGGCGCCATATGCGAGCCCTTGCTCCGAGGCTTTTTCTCCGGGTTCTCCAGGTTTTCCTCCCTCCGCAAAAATCAACACGCTAAATTCCAATTCGATCTGAGGATTAACCGGATCCTGACTTTGATCAGCCCATATGATTGTTTCAGGTCTCGTTAGAAATTCAGAGTTCACGCGACTCCTTCTCGTCTGTTTTCCAGGCATCAAGGCGCATCACTCTCAGAGAGAGTGAGACACAGTGGGACACAATAAGACAATTACGACTTGCAGCGCAAATCAGGATAATATTTAGCTCATATAATATCTTAGGCTCCCAGAATGCGCATATAATTTCTAAACTGCGCGCAGTGATTAGGAACTTTTCTGTCTATAATCAGGAGCTCCTATCACAGGGCGCGCTTTTTTTTAATACACCAAATAAACCAATGTTAAACATTAACAATACAAGAAATTTTATCAAACGGCGTACAAGTATCGACTATATTTCCGAGGACAGATATCTACATGATTACGAGGTATTCTGATTTCGTAATAGCTTGAATAAATCCTCAAAATGATTACTGGGTTTTATAGTTAACTGATGCCATATATTTCCAAACAAAACAAAAACATATCAGTGTGGTACGATAGTATGGGTATTTATGCGGCAAAATAACTATTTTTATTTCTGATCTTACAGGCATTGTCCAAAGACCAATCAGGCGTGAACGATTTGCGTACTTGGTCCACTCTAGATGAACTCGCTAATTTTATGGTTAATGAACTAGTAAACAAAGTCTATAAACTGAAGAGCCTTATGATAAACATGTAGGCCGATAAAGACTGTATGATAGCGTTCCATGCTAGGTATGGATTGTACGTTCCTTTACAGTAAAGGTCTTATCTTATTACAAATCTCAATGGTTGAATGAATTAGGAAAATATATTTTTTTAATTTTGTATTATATCTTTTTGGAATTTTGGAATTAAATATTTATATCGTAGATATCATCTTAAATCAAGAGCTTCGTGAAACAGGAGTAAAATAATGTTGTATGAACAATACCCGGATAACGCGATAGTTCTTATAACTAATCAGAACATGTTGTTAAACTGCATGCAGAGTACAATACGTTAGAGCAAGAAAAACAATCTCCATCCCGCAAATCGAATGATGTGTAATATTTATAATATTTATTTCTTACAAAAAATCCTCACCTTCTTGTAAAAGGGAAACTTTGTATTTCTATGACGAAAGTAAACCACAGTCCATGATTAGCTAGGCACAGCTGTAACAAAGTCATTTGGTCAAGGTAAAGGTGATATATTGAGGACTCCTCAGTTTATTAGTAATAGAACATTCCAGAACAGCAAACCCTGTAAGTATTTAGTAGACTGTCTATATTATTTTATTAAAGCAAATTAAGGTTTATAAACGTATTTGTTCTATCTGATATCCTTAAACTGCAAGTTTGAAGTTTCTATTATAACAATATACACGGTGCTTGTCGAGAGGCTATCGGCTGATAGTTTCCCTTGCAAATTCCAGTGATGTTCTTAAAACTAGCATATAAGCCCACAAACCTCGTTATCGGGCTAATATTTGTTTTAAACAACAACATTTCGCGGCCTATCAGCCGTTATAGTTCACCACAACATTTTAACGCGCGCTCATTGGCCAAAAACAATCACGTGACGTGATAGTTGTCGTCCGCGAATGCAAACTATCAGACGTTATAATAGTTCAAAATTCTCGCGCGCACTCATTGGCTAAAAGCGATCACGTGACGTGATAGTTGTCATCCGCGGAGGCAAACTATCAGGCGTTATAGTTCACCACAAAATTTTGGCGCGCGCTCATTGGTCAAAAGCGATCACGTGACGTGATAGTTGTAGTCCGCGGAGGCAAACTATCAGGCGTTATAGTTCACCACAAAATTTTGCCGCGCGCTCATTGGACAAAAGCGAACACGTGACGTGATAGTTGTCGTCCGCGGAGGCAAACTATCAGGCGATAGTGCCCGCTGAGCACGAAAGACAATTTTGCGTTGAACAATAACGCAAATAGACTGTGTCTGTCTCGGAACTATCGGCTGATAGTTTCCCTTGAAAATTTGATGTTCTTAAAACTAGCATATAAGCCCTCGAACTTCGTTCTCGGGCTTATATGAACATCAAATCAACGCGGGCAACTATCAGCCGATAGTTCCTTGACGGACACAGTCTATTTGTATAATAGTGCCTGCTGAGAGCGGAAGACAATTTTGTGATGAACAATAACGACAAATAGAGTGTTTGTCTCGGAACTATCGGCTGATAGTTTCCCTTGGAAATTTGATGTTCTTAAAACTAGCATATTTATATATTATATTTGTTTTAAGAACATAAAATTTCCGCGGGCAACCATCACCCGTTATAGTTCACCACAAAATTTTGGCGCGCGCTCATTGGCTAAAACCAATCACGTGACGTGATAGTTGTCGTCCGCGGAGGCAAACTATCAGGCGTTATAGTTCACCACAAAATTTTGGCGCGCGCTCATTGGTTAAAAGCGATCACGTGACGTGATAGTTGTCGTCCGCGGATGCAAACTATCAGGCGATAGTGCCCGCTGAGAGCGGAAGACAATTTTGCGTTGAACAATAACGACAAATAGACTGTGTCTGTCTCGGAACTATCGGCTGATAGTTTCCCTTGAAAATTTGATGTTCTTAAAACTAGCATATAAGCCCTCGAACTTCGTTCTCGGGCTTATATGAACATCAAATCAACGCGGGCAACTATCAGCCGATAGTTCCTTGACGGACACAGTCTATTTGTATAATAGTGCCTGCTGAGAGCGGAAGACAATTTTGTGATGAACAATAACGACAAATAGAGTGTTTGTCTCGGAACTATCGGCTGATAGTTTCCCTTGGAAATTTGATGTTCTTAAAACTAGCATATTTATATATTATATTTGTTTTAAGAACATAAAATTTCCGCGGGCAACCATCACCCGTTATAGTTCACCACAAAATTTTGGCGCGCGCTCATTGGCTAAAACCAATCACGTGACGTGATAGTTGTCGTCCGCGGAGGCAAACTATCAGGCGTTATAGTTCACCACAAAATTTTGGCGCGCGCTCATTGGTTAAAAGCGATCACGTGACGTGATAGTTGTCGTCCGCGGATGCAAACTATCAGGCGATAGTGCCCGCTGAGAGCGGAAGACAATTTTGTGATGAACAATAACGACAAATAGACTGTGTTTGTCTCGGAACTATCGGCTGATAGTTTCCCTTGGAAATTTGATGTTCTTAACTTCGTTCTCGGGCTTATATTTGTTTTAAGAACATCAAATTTCCGCGGGCAACTATCAGCCGATAGTTCCTCGATGGACACAGTCTATTTGTATAATAGTTCCGAGACAGAGACACTTTATTATTATAACAGTGCCCGGCGAGAGCGAAAGTCAATTTAGTGTTGAACAGTAACGACAAATAGTGTTTTTGTCTCGGGACTATAGAATGATAGTTGCCCTTGGAGTTTGATAGCCCTCTAACGGCTTCGTTTGTTGGGCTAATATTTTAAGAACATCAAATTTCCGTGTCCACTAGTTACCAGTGCCCTTGGAGATTTGATGTTCTTAAAACTAATATACCATATAGTAGAACTAATATACCATATAGTAGAACTAATATACCATATAGTAGAACTAATATACCATATAGTAGAACTAACATACCATATAGTAGAACTAACATTCCATATAGTAGAACTAACATACCATATAGTAGAACTAACATACCATATAGTAGAACTAATATACCATATAGTAGAACTAATATACCATATAGTAGAACTAACATACCATATAGTAGAACTAATATACCATATAGTAGAACTAACATACCATATAGTAGAACTAACATACCATATAGTAGAACTAACATACCATATAGTAGAACTAACATACCATATAGTAGAACTAACATACCATATAGTAGAACTAATATACCATATAGTAGAACTAACATACCATATAGTAGAACTAACATACCATATAGTAGAACTAATATACCATATAGTAGAACTAACATACCATATAGTAGAACTAACATACCATATAGTAGAACTAATATACCATATAGTAGAACTAACATACCATATAGTAGAACTAACATACCATATAGTAGAACTAACATACCATATAGTAGAACTAACATACCATATAGTAGAACTAACATACCATATAGTAGAACTAACATACCATATAGTAGAACTAACATACCATATAGTAGAACGGTTTTCGATTGAGTGCCGAAAGTAATAAGTGATTATTTTGGTTTTGCGTTTGTTTAGCCCGAGTTCCATTGGTTGTGAAAATGATTTGTAATTTTAAGCCAGTCAACTCTAAACTAAAACCAAACATTGCTTTGGGACCACGATAGAGTTTAGTTTTCCTCGTGATTGGTTCAAGTAAAGTCAATTACATCGTGAATTACACCAGTTCGTGATTGGCTCATTGCGTTTTTACTTGCTCCCGACATTGGCTCTGTAATTACTTTGGTTTTATGATACTCGATCGAATACCGCTGTCTGGCTTAGTGATCTAGCAACAGTCGGTAACTGACTGACTATATGTTGCATGTATGTTAAATAGTTATATTTGAATAAAGTCATTGTTAAGTATCGCATGTCTGTGATTATTATCGTCCTGTTTCCTGACTATAACCCGGAGCAGTGGCTGCCTTATATAGTATGCGCCATAGTATGGAAATGACCGACTTCAAATGAAAACAAAAACCTTTTTTAACTCCTAGCGTAGCAGCCTAGCCAGGTGTCATTCACTATAAAGGTCAAACTAGAAAACAAGATCACTAGAAGTTAAGAATCAATCAAGGCATGGAAAAATAGCAAATTGTTAATTTTACATTAAATGTTGTCTATTTGTTAAATTGTAACACTTGCTCCTAAATGAATGAATGGATTATCTATTAAACAACCAGCACCTTTATCATGCACCTTAGCAGTTTTTAGCTTCAAACTTAAACTTTGTAATCTACACCACAGAAAAGGATAACCGGCGCCTTAATAACAAATGTTGAAATTTGCCAACAAGCATGTCAGCACTTGCTGGCTTGAGCTAGCCTGAACTACTCTCGGGGAGTACCGGATCCTGGAACCAACTGAGGAGGCGGCTGTTTTCCAGCCTAAGCGCTTGCTAGCTTCTACAAGTATATTAGGGCTAGCGAGTCTAATTGATATCATGTCATTAGAGGTGGTGGTTCTTTAAATATGAACAATACTGAAAGTATTAAGGACAACGTTAACAGATCGAAAAATGAATCAGAAAATCAATTATCAATTATTTCCGAAACAAGAGGCTTCAAAATGGCTCTATTAAACGTCGCTAGCGTGCCTAAGCATATTGATGAGCTACGAATTTTATTATTGAAACAACCATTAGATGCCCTTTCCTTGAATGAAACGCGACTTGATAGCTCTGTATCCAGCTCAGAAATGCGTATAACAGGATATGAATTAATTCGCTGTGATCTCAACAGATCTGGCGGAGGCGTTTGTCTCTATTTAAAAAAATACTATTAATTATATTAAGAGATGATTTAGTACCCACATATTTGGAGGCTGTGGGTACTCTCTGATCCAGCATAGCCTGGATCTTCTGTTTAAAAACTATCGTCAAGTTAGTAATCTTCCTTGTGTCTAAATTGACAGAACGCTCAGTATCAGATCAACTGCTTGTACATATGTCTTCCAATGGTCTTTATCCTGCTTTGCAGTCGGCGTATAGGCAACGCCATAGACGTACTGAAACTGCTCTTTTGAAGGTGAAGAATGACATCCTTATGAATATGAACAAGGGTCACGTGACCTTGCTGGTTCTTTTAGATTTAAGTGCGGCCTTCGATACCGTTGATCATGGTATTCTGATCACGAGTCTTCAGTCAAGGTTTGGAGTCTCGGGCAAGGTCCTGGAATGGTTTTCAACGTACTTAAGGAACAGAAGTCAACGTGTCTCGGTTAATGGGATTCTCTCTGACAGTTTTACTTTGCAGTACGGTGTTCCTCACTGATCCTGCCTTGGTCCTCTGTTTATCATTTACACATCCAAGCTTTTTGAGATTGTAAACGCACATTTGCCTAGCGTTCATTGTTACGCGGATGACTCTCAGCTTTATCTTGCTTTTAAACCCGCCGCGGGATTCGCAAGTAAATCAAGAAGAGGCAATTATAGAGGGTCCACAATAGGGGTTCTTCAATCCCGCAATTCCGACATTTTTTTCTCTCAATCCCGCAATCCCGCAAAATTTTATCTCGAATCCCGATCCCGAAACATAATTCTCTAAAAATACGTTTTAGTACCTTAACGAAATTTACGGCAGTAGTTGCGATAGTTCCTTTCGTAGTTGTTTTAATTACGCGACGGTTTGTAATCGTGTCTCGTCTGTCTACACGTAACCCAAGCACTGTAAGTGGCAATATTTACTAGCATTTGTATGGGATTTTTTTAGTCTTGGATTTTCAAAACTAATATTGAATAAAAAGCGAGAATACTTACAGGATTGTGTTTATTTGTCCATGGGCTGTGTGTGGTTGCGATTTCAGCGTTTTGGGGCGAGTTTTTACCCCACACAGCCCATGGACAAATAAAAACAATCCTGTATTGTCGCTTTTTATTCAATATTAGTTTTGAAAAGTTAGGAAATATTGCCACTTACAGAGCTTGGGTTACCTGTGGTCTGTCATTATACTTGCAGCCTTTTTTGATTTATTGACATTTAGTCGACCTCGTTTGCTGGCACTGAGATAAGACAAGACAAATCACCGCCAGAGATTTGTTAACGTCCTCAGTATCTCGGTAGACTCAGTAGTTGTTTTTCTTTGGATCGAAACCAGAGCCTTACGGTGCATGAAACTTTAAATGTATACTCTCTCGCCACGCAAAACGTTGCGGCTCTCGACTATGCCCTCAAGCCATATACGGTGTTTATAGTTAATACTATATTTGTTCCACTATCTTAAAGTTAATAAACATTCCACGTGATTACACCTATTATTCTACTCTGACTATGGATTTTTATTCGGAATGCACTGTCCATCTGATTCAAGTAATCTAAAATCAAAGCATCAACCTATTATTGAAGCGAATGGTTCTACCAAACCAGGACACTGTTCCAAACAGAAAATTAACTTCACGACCGGTTTCCTCTGCCGTTTCTTGACTTTCTTCCGTTTCTGGCTCAGTTTCTTCCTCACTACTCGAGTCGTACGCTTCTTGTTCATGTACTTCATGACCTACATGTTTCTTCGACACCGTTAGGGGCATATACTTTATCGAAGCAAACAGCCTCTCCTGGCTCGACTGATCTCGTGTACACATGTAACCAGGAAGTGTCCCGGCTCTTGCCATGGTGGTTTCCTGTCTAACCGTGCGCTGACGTACAGAGTACCCATACGCATGAGCCCTCTCCCTCATACGCTGCGTGTCTTCTAGAGCAATTGCTGCGGGGGAAGTGGCTGCATAAGTGGGATTTCAGAAAGTGACATGGCGCGTTCTGGGACAGGTTACCATGATTTGGGATTCGTGTAGTAAAATGCGGCCCAATGAGTAGTTTTTTTAGGCTTCCTTTACTGCGTTGCCAAAATCCCTTGCATAATCCAGCACAGTGCACAAGGGATCTTTATAGTGAACCACTGAATGCAAGTTTTCGACATCCAGTGTCATACAACTGAGGAGGTTTGCCGCATTGTACTGAAGTGTTGCTAGGACTTCATCAAGTCGTTCGATATCACTTTTCAGCATTGCAACTGATTCCACAGTCTTAGACGCCACGTTGCCTAGGGGTCCCATTAAAAGACTTGGGTAACTTGGGAATCGCATCTCTGATACCAGCCTCATTTTGCCGTAGGACTAGTAGTAGACATTGGTCAACTAGTGCAGCTGCTTCTTGCAGACTACATAGAGTATACGGCTGACGCTTCTCGTGGATAGAGAAGGCTTTATAAATCTTCCCTACAGCAATCAGAAATTCTGCTGTTTTGTGGACGGTTGTAAATACCTTGATCCAGTTCGTTTGTGCATCACAAACGTAGACGACGTGGTCAAATTCTACAGAAAGACCAACCGGTTGATACAGCTCGGCTATTTTGGCCAATCCATCTCTGTTGCCCCCGTTACCGCTCCCGGCAAAAACTTCAACATTCAACCTAAACCGGCATATTCTGAGTTTTATTTTCCCTTTATTTTTAATTTCCGTCCCGTGTCATTGTTATGAAACAATTTTTTTTTATGTAGAAGAGGCTGAACAGGAGCATTTTAATACTAAGTCTATTCGATATTTTCTTTTGGGAGACTCCGCACGCAGGAATTAGAATTAGACTGCGAGCAGTCCTTTTCCCTACACAAATGATTCGGACATCGATATGAGCGCGCGGACGTGTTTGAGGAGGGAGAATGGCGGCGAGAACTCGCCCCCATTCTCCCTGACTTCGTTCAATATCCAAATGAAGGGCAAAGTAGGGACTTAGGGCGCTTTCCATTTACACGAACAGAGTGGTCTGATAGGCCAGTTCTCAAATGGAACGCGTCAGTTCTAAGAACTGGTTCAGAACAGATTGGCTACTCAGGGAGGAGAACTATGAAGTTCTGCCAGACTTGTTATATCCTACAACGCGTAAGAAACCATGACGGCATAAAACAAGTTTTAATTTACAAAATACAATAACTGCACGTGAAAATGCATGCAGTCGTAAACGATTTGACTGTTGTCTGCAAAAACACAACTTGAAAACGTCGAGTTTTACGTCTAAAAAGAGCGGACCTTTCCTTTTGTACAACAGGAGCCCTGTCCAAATCGGACGGGTAAATGGAAAACGCCTTAAAGTGCCAATGAAATGAAAAATTCGATCCCGTTTTTATTTTATTTTATTAAATTATAGGCTTCTCTTATTCATTTTGTGCAATTAAAAATCAATTTGGAGAGCGCGAACATATTTTTTTTCGTATCGAAGTCAGGCAGAATTGCCAAAATCAGGCGACAATTTTTCTGCTGTTAAAGATATGGTAATGACATGCGTGACGTCACTAGGTCTGCGCATTTATATTCGTCTCCATAAATACTACAAAATAAGTACATTTTTGGCCAGTTTTCAATTTAAATATGTAATACTTTGAGAAACCTTGACGATGGCCATAATTGTTCTAATTGAATCCTTGCAGTCAGCCATATTTTTACTTTTGTGAATATTAATGAGACCGTGAGTAGAATGGAAGATCTGGGTACGAGATTAACAAACCGGTTCACGAGTCTTGACAGATTATACACAAACGTAATGTTTCACAGTGCTGTACAATTTGAGTTAGCCTCGAAATAATACGAGTTGAAGTCTGTTCATGTTCTTGAAGCGGCGTGATGTCTTCTCAGTACGGCCTACTGGCTAAGGAAAATCGCTGATTTTCCAACTCATACCTGGTATTTGCTTCTTCCTTCACGTTCGATTATCCAAAACGAGCAATTGTACTGGGGGTTTCCCCTCTATATGCCGTGATTTACTCCCACATAACAGAGCTAGAACAACGAGGAATCAAAGCATGCTCATTGGGAGATCCAAACATCAAACCCGACGAAGTAAATCGAGGAGAATTTCCCTTTATCTTCGCAAATCCCGACAACGGCATGTTTTATGTTTTGAATCACACACGACTTCACCACGTGAAAGAGACATGCAAATTAACCGCCGAGTCGAAACCAGTTTGACTGGACTTGTAAACATAAAAGCGAGGCTATGGGCATGAGATTGAGGTTGGCTATTCGAGCGGCCAGAGGGGCTCAACGGTCGTCACGCAAAACAAAACTCCTTCGGGGAATCAAAACACTTTCGATCGCGGCACATTACAGTATATTCGTACCTGAGCCCCTCTGGAACCAGGGTAACCTTGGTATGGCTCGTTTGACAGTTTGCAAAATTCCCCCTTTCACTCACTGATTCATTTTTCGGACTCATGTGTCATGTCGCGGCAAAGACCAAACAAGGATTTACACACTGAATTAATATTTGACATACAATGTTTTTCTTCGTTTTGGGTTAGTTTTAGCCGTTTTCTTTCGACTATCCTGGGCACTGCTAGTCATCTTACGTTAAGTTATAGACGTTATAGAGTCGACTTGCATGGAAACTACACATGCAGACTGCTGTAAAATCTTAAATCCTATGCTAGTTCTACAACTACGTTTTTTACAGACCTCTACAATACCCAAAGCAAGGGAGTTTACGAATAGAAATATAACTACGACCGGTACTCACCTGACAGCTTCCTTAACCGCTTTTAAAGTCTTGTGGCTCTTGGAAGTTCAGCCCGAAATTTTTCTTTTCGCAGGAAAGAGCTGCCACTCGCACCCTTTTCATAAAAAAGGGCAACACAATTTATGATATCCACCACATGCCACCTAACGTCATCCGTAGCTTGTTCATCAGTGGCCATAATTTAAAACGAGGCTCACGAAGCCCCTACCCTGGATGCCAGAGGTTCTAAGATTTTAATGCCCTCTCTAAGCAAAAGTCAGCGAGAAGACCGAGCAGCGAAGCGACGAGAAGGCGGAATAATCTCTGGCACTGCGCAGACTAATCCCTTTTGATTGACACCTGAGAAACCAGTGAAATGTTCTTTTGACTAAACCGGTTTTGACCACGTCGGGTTTTATTCTTTTCTCTGATTGACAGCGAACTGAAGTAAGACAAATAAGCAGATCGCGAAAATCCCGAATCCTGCCTCTCGGTGCCTCTATTTCCCGTATCCCGCAGCAAAAATCATCTATATCCCGCGTCCCGTCAAAAGTTGAAATCCCGAAATCCCGCCCCATTTTCTTTCATATCCCGAATCCCGTGTCCAAAAAATGCCCAATCCCGCATCCCGTAAAACCTATTGTGGACCCTCATTATAGTAATGCAGCACTGTATAGAGGCTATTCGTCAATGGATGCTGACTGACCGGCTCAAGCTTAACGATGATAAAACTGAGTATTTACTTATAGGAACAAGACAACAGTTGTCTAAGGTCAGCACGGGTTCTCTTGCTGTTGGTGACCACCAGATTGCTCCAGCTCAAGAGACCAGGAATCTGGGCTGCTGGTTTGATCAGCAACTTAGTATGGGGACACATATCAATAGGATTTGTAGTGCATCTTATTTTCACTTGCATAACATCAGATGCATTAGGAAGTTTTTATCAACTGAATCAACTAAAAAGTTAGTGCATGTTCTAGTTACTAGTAGAATTGACTACTGCAATAGTTTATTATACGGTTTGCCGCAAACACAGTTGTCTAAGTTACAGCGTGTCCAGAACACAGCTGCGCGCCTTATTTGCAATGTTTCCCGCTTTGATCATATATCGCCTGTGCTCTTTAAGCTTCACTGGCTGCCAGTGCAATTTAGAATTAAATTTAAGATACTAGTAATTACATTTAAAGCTATTCACGGGCTAGCGCCTGAATATATAAATAATTTAATTATCATTAAGGGTGCATCGCGTTATTCTTTAAGATCAAATAATGAACTTCTCCTTGAGTTGCCAAGAGAGTGAACAAAGAGGACATTGGGGGACAGGGCCTTTTGTGCTGCTGCCCCTAAACTATGGAACTCGCTACCATGTAGTATTCGTAATTGTAGAGCCTTAGATAATTTTAAGAATGTGTTGAAAACGCATTTATTTAAGTTAGCTTTTTATAACTAAGATCTATTAGAGTTTTTCTATATCCTTTGTTTTTCATAGACCACTGTTTTTCGTAGATTGCCGTTAATTATCATATTCTGAATAGACGTCACCAGAGCGTAAAATGAGATTGCAACGTGCCTTTCACCCCGGAGATTCATAAAGTTTAATTCAATATTTTGCAAACATGATTCCACCTTTTCCAAGTTTTATCTTTGGAATTCTAGCATTTATAATCGATATATCTACAGATTCTGTGTGAGACAAGATCTTTTGAATTCCCTCTTCCACCACCTATTCCATTCGATGCCTTGCTGGCGGGCATAGAGTGTTTTCTTAATGTTGTTTCGCGATGGTGTGTCCCTATCAACCATTATGTGGCCAACCGCGGGCTGATCGCTATCAGCTCAAGTGTGTGGAATACGCTGGCTGTTAACCCTGAGTACTTCTGGTTGCTCACAGGTGAGACGTCTGGCAGTCTAGCGAGTGTTGTAGAACGAATAAGAGCCGAAATACTAGCGCGACTACGAGACCCTCGGCGTCCTCGTAGGATAGTGAGACGAACCCGACCTAATGCGCTCTGTATTTATGACAGAGTTCACATGACGTTTATATGGTTAAGACAATACCATACGTTAACCGACTTTGGTCAGGAATTTGGTGTATCGGCAAGCAATGTTTGTGATAATCTTTACACAATCATACCAATCTTGTACGAACACTACGTTCATCGGTATATATCATGGCACAATGAGAATGAGTGAGATGAGCAAAGAAATGAGTTCGAGGAGCTGCCAAATGCTGTAGGTGCCATTAATGCGTTTGCCGTTCAGTTAAACAGGCCACAAGGTGCGGCCCAACGTTTGTACTACAGACGAGATCGGGGATTTCATTTCCTAAACTTCCATGCTGTAGTTGACAATGATGGTTATTTTCAATTTATTCAAGGTGGAATATTTGGGACATTCGACTGATGCGGGATCTTACGCACGCTTGCCACACATAGGATTTGGACAGCAACTTCACCTTCCTCGCAACTCATACCTCTTAGCAGATGGGGGATACCCCGCAGTTTATCCTCTCATTACACCATTCCGAAGACGGAGTGGAGGTGGCCTCGGACGCATTCAGACACAAGCGAATAGAAAGATAGCCAGAGCAAGAGTCAGGGTTGAACATAGAATTGGAGATGTAAGGGTGTACCGTAGTATTCCTGGTAGATCTGGTAGATTTCGAGGTCGCAGGTATTTTTTGCCTGTTGTTGTCACTGTTGTAGTAGCGCTTGTAAATCAAAGACGAAGGCTAATGGCAAACATCAGAGCACGGTTTTTGGATGAATGAACAAAAAGTATTCCTATATACAAGGTACTCAGACGAATTAAACTAGTCCGGACTAATGATACCATTTTGATGCTTCCTCCATTGAACCGTCGACCTCCGGTACAACAAACCACTGAGCTAACTGGGAGGCGGTTTAAATCAGTATTGGGGGAAGGGGGAGCTGACCAACGAGGACCGGCCTGGGCATGCCCGAAAATGTTTGACTTTCCAAAACACCATTTCCTGCTTTATTGGGCCTGAAAAAATCGGCTTGCTCCTCAAACCCTTTTTAATTTATGATATATATCAATTCTGTGATAGGGCTAGCTCCCCCCAACTCCCCTGTTCCGCCGTGCCCGTGTTTCTAAAGAGTTTTAGTAGAAACTTGCCATGGACTATTGCAAATCCGCGAATCTGATTGGCTCTCCGATCGTTGACTATTCGCCGATAGTCAACGATCACGAGAAGCACGCGCTTAAGGCCGAAGAATTTGGCTCCGCCTCGTTGACTATCAGCTCGTAGAAAACTTGGGCTTGTGGTCTAATTGTTAAATAGAAACACGGCTTTCGAGCAAACAGAGCGCGTATTTTCTGTGTTATTTTATAAAGCTCCGTTTGGAATGGTTGATATTTATTGGAAATTAGAAAAATGGAAAACATTGGTTCCAACAACATGTCACGAACCTGATCAGGGTCAAATATTCCAAATGGAGCTTCAGAAAAAAATTGAAGTGGAATTAATCAGATAAACAAGAAATCGTTACTGTAAAATGTAATGTGACCGGTACATTTTGTTTTGAAATCACGTAACTGCTGACGTGATAGAAGTTTTACAACAAACTTTGTTCAAAACGACGAGATTATTGATAAGTGACCATTATTTTTAGCAAATATCCAATTATCTGCGATCTCTCAGTACTTCCTCATAGTATCCTCACTATTTTCCCATTTGAAGAATGTGTAGCTTGATCGTCCTTTTAAGATATGAGGAACTAAATATAAGGAGAGAAGCCTAGTAACGTTAATATCACCTCCCGGCCCCAGACCTGTTCCAGTTTGGTATGGTAAATATAACAGAGCAAACTACAGGTTTTGTTTATACAACATTTTCCAAAATCGTTGTCCCGAACAAACGTCACGCGACTTTTCAGACCGATATGGATTACTTCCAGCTCTCCTGTAAAGTACAGTGTAATAATAATAATAAAGTACGGGGGGGGTGGGGGGGGGGTGGGGGAGGGTTTACATGGTTTTGGGGGATCACTCACTTTTAGTCACACAGAAGGAGGGATCATACTAAATTTAGAGTTAGTCAGAAAGAGGAGGAACATACAAAATGTAGGAACGGACCATTAGAAAAAGTGATGGGACAAGCAAAAAAATATTAGCCCAAGGTACAATTCCTGGGTAAAAATTCCTGGGGTAAAAGAATTTCGTGCAAAACCATACACGACTTTCATAATGGCCGCCTCCTAATTTGCATAATTTGGAAGACCAATCTGTAGAGAAAAACTAATCCTACCACATGAAAGATCACATTAAAACTAGGAATTTGTTTTTAAGTTTTAGAGCCATGTGGAACATTGCTGTTGAGCTATGAGCATTTCTAATGCAAAAAAAAAACACGAAAGCGAGGCTAGAAAGGCTTCCGTTGTTTTTCTCATAAATATCTCTAATTTCAACTGGCTGTAACTTCATTGCTTTATAAGCTACATAACTCAACTTTCACAAGTTCACTAATGTCGACATGCTCTTTCATATGGCAATGTTCATATTTTCTATACATGTGGATAAACTACCGAAACGGGAAATCACATATGCAAATTAGGAGGCGGCCATTATGAAAGTCGTGAATGGTGGCACTGTTATGCCCTCAAACTGCTAGAATTAGCATTTTTTCCCGATAATCATTCCCCCGGACTCTCCGAGCTGGTTTTGTGGACGTCAAGGTTTTACCACAGTACCGTCCCCTGTATTATGTTTGGTAGGGGGAGGGGGAGGGGTCATATATTATACCTTGGTATACCTTGGTTTCACATCCAAATGTTCCGACTCCCTACACTCCCCCGAGTTTATTTTAAGGAAACACTCATGCACATAATTATAGAACTGCCACACCCCAAATAGTTCAAATCGTACACACATATTATCGAATCTACAATGCATTAAATTATGCCAGAAAGTGCAAGAAAATGCGCACCCGAGGCCTGAAATTCAAAATTAGACCTCCCCCCCCTAGAAACTAGGTCCTCAGCAGGGCATCGGATGTAGCTACTTCGAGTTCTTAGTAGCTTGTTGAAATAACTGAGACTGAGAAACCTTGAGAACTACTTAGTGCTGTTCTGTGAGAAATCTTTCCTTGGTAAATTTGCAAACTGCAAATAATGGTAAAAAAATCGTGCAGAGAAGGCGGCGGCAAAACAATTCCTGCACTATATATGGGCAAAAACATCCTGCAAGGTAAAAAACGTCCAACTCCCAACCCATCACTTTTTTAATGGTCCGCCCCTTAGAGTTAATGATTGGGTGGGAGGGGGTATACAAGAATTATTGGTGTTCGTTGGGCTTGACTCCCCCCCCCCCCCTACACCCTACCCCCCCCCCCCCCCCCCCCCCAGGCGATAAATAACGACCGCTCCTTAAAAAGTAAATTTGTATGACGCTTGTCGTGTAAATCAGCGAGTGTCAAAAACATCACTTAAATTATGAGTTCCAGCTCTTTACAGTTTTGGCTTTATGTCGAACAAATAAATAAAGTAATTATTTCCAGTTGTTCTGTACAGCAAAACTTCAGACTCGGTTATCATATCCTTTCTCTTAGTCTATTTTAACTTTCGGCGCTTGGGTTTACCTGAAAGAAGGGAAAAACACATAACACGCGGTGATTTAGGATGAGCGCGAAGACTCGCGGATTCGCACAGTAAGTAATGAAAGGAATGCTATATATTTAAGAGAAGAAAAGAGTGCTTACCTGCAAAGAAATGCTGGAATAGTTCTTCTGCGGAGTCGGACATCTTAAAAGCGCCACTGTGTTACGAAAATCCGCACGACGAGAAACGTAATTGAAATTTAGCACCGTTGTGCTTGGCCGGTTTCATCCATGCCTTGTCCAATAGAGCAAAACGTGTAATTAAGCCTTTCTATCGTCTATTGTTAACTGATATCTACATATCCGCTATTTGCATATGAAGAACATACCCTCTGTTTTTCACATTAAAACACATAGGATACAGAAAACCTATTAGAATTATTTTATTTATTCTTTTCATTTTACCTTATTATAGTTTTACTGTGGTTTTAGCTCAATTCATATATTATTGTATATTTCTGTTTTTAATAGTTAATTTTGTGATGCGCAGGCGATCATATATTCATGCAGCCTGCGTACTATAAATGTAAATTATTATTATTATTATTTATCCTATCAAGTATATACAGGCCACCGGGTTCGACATCTGATTGTTTTTCAAGGCTTGAACAATTTTTGGCCAACGTTGACAACGAACAAAAACAACAATACGTATTGGAGACTTGAATTGCAACTGGCAAAATTCTACGGATGCGAATACTAACCGCTTGAAATCGTTTGTGATTTGTACAAACTTAGTCAGGTTATTAAAGAACCTACGCGTATAACTGAACATTGCTCCTCGTTATTAGATGTTTTGATCACCAGCGAATCGGAGAAAATAATTGCCTCCGGCGTTATTCATCTCGGTATAAGCGATCATAGCCGGGGGGGGGGGGGACCCCGTTTGACCCAATCCGAGCTCCAAAACCCTGATTGCCCCTTCTTTAAATTGTTTTCAAACACGGTCGGATATATACCCCGTCGGTATACCGCGTACCGGGATTGCATGCAAAATACGGAACATTTCAAGTCGGGACGTGTCATTGGGTAAACAAATCAGCAGATGAAGTACATAGATAAGTACTGAAGTACGAAATTAGCGGTGTCACGATGTATGGGAACCTCAGTGCTTGCATGTGGGCAGGAGATCAAAATGCGGCAACAGAATGTCTTTTTTTGACATAGTAGCTAAAAAGAACTGAACCCTAACTGCCTAAAAAAAAAAAACGGCCCTGACTACACCCAAATTATACTAAATCCTGACCCTGATCTGCCCAAATCAGGTCAAAAACCTGATCCTACCTGCCCAAACTAAGCTCAAAACCCTGACCCACCCCGCGGCACATACATAATATGTCACAAACAGGAGTACCCCCCCCCCCCCCCCCCCCCTCTCCCGGGGGATCATAGCCTAATATTTGGAGTACGAAGAATAAACAACATGACTAAAAATACATACCAGGAGCTTTAAAGATTTCAATTTACATAGCTTTCAAACTGATTTACAAAATCAATGATGGTCAAATCTTTTGTTCTTGGAAAATTTCCGATCAAATGTGGGCGGCATGGAAAACGATGTTTATGAATGTGGTGGATAAGCATGCGCCATTTAAAACAAAAAGAATCAGAACAAATAATTTACCATGGCTAACAAAAGAAATTATGGAAACTATTCGTGAAAGAGACAAATTTAAACGCAAGTATGCCATAACGAAAAACAAAGACTTCCTGGAATGCTTATACCGCCTTATACCGCGAACTTATTACAGTGAAGAAATAGAAAAAAAATAAAGATGATCCAAAGGCACGTGGAAAATAATAAATAGCCTAATGGGGCGGCAAACGGAATATCGAGTTATCAATGAAATCAAATACAACAATGAATCGTTTAGAACTCCTGCTGAAATCGCCGAACTCTTTAACAACCACTTTGTTGAAATTGGTTCCAATCTCGCTGAAAATATTGAGCCAATATTGACCCATTTCCAGCTCCCTTGCCTTTCTGATAAATGTAGTCATCGAAACCGGAAAAATCCCGTCTGGGTGGAAGAAAGCACGAGTTATACCACTACACAAAAACGGATCAAAAAGCGATATGGATAACTACAGACCAATTTCAATCCTTCCAGTTGTTAGCAAAATATTTGAGCGAATACTTTACGATCAACTATATAACTATCTTTCTAAAGAAAATTTATTAACAGACAAGCATTTGGCTTCAGGCGATTGCACTCAACAAAGACTGCTTTGTTAAATTCCACTAATTCGTGGCTGGTAAACATGGATCGGGTCTCTTTAATATTGTTATTTTACTTGACTTAAAGAAGGCCTTCGATACGGTTGACAATGGTTTATTACTAGACAAATTAAAACTTTATGGAATAAACCATAGCTCAATAAACCTATTACAATCCTATTTATCTGAAAGAATGCAGTCATGTTCAGTGCAAAATGCTAAAATCAAGTGAACGATTAATCACATGTGGAATTCCACAAGTACTATATTAGGCCCTTTGTTATTCCTCATTTATATAAATGATTTGCCAAATTGCTTGGAATCATCGACACCATGCCTATTCGCTGATGACACAAATTTGAGTTAGTGGCTCAAATCTAGTTGATGTTGAGTCAAGAGCAAACCCGTGAACTCAGAAACATCAGCAATTGGCTCAGAGGAAATAGGTTACATTTAAATGTTGCAAAAGCTGAGTTTATCATGATTGCCTCGATCAACGCATATCTAAAATTTAGGCGAAACACCTATATTAAGAATTGGAAATGAGATAGTAAAGAGAGTGCAACAAAGCAAAACAATTGGTGTCATTTGAGATGAAAATCTAAAATGGAATGAACATACAAGTTACATCACAAAAAATGTCTGGCCTAGGGGCTCTAAAAAGGGCTAGGCCATTTGTATTTCAAACCATACTTATGAAAATTTACGACTCTCTAATTCAAACACACTTTGATTATTGTTGTGAAGTTTGGGATACACTTGGTAAATTCTCCAAAACAGAGCCGCTAGAATAATACTCGGCACAGATTATAATACCAGTTCTAGTAAAGTGTTACCAATTCTAGGCTGGGATAAATTCGATGAGCGAAGGGCAAAAAGGAAAGCGATAATTAAGCATAAAATAATAAATAATCTAGCACCTGTTACCCTTTCTGAGCTGTATACAACGGTTGGAAGTTCAACGTGTTATAATCTCAAAGAGGCGCCGATACCAAACTTCGTCTCCACAACCCCAAACCGAATATTTAAAGACAAGTATTTCATACGACGGCGCGAAGCTGTGGAACGAATTACTCCTCTCATTCTAGATTTAGTCCCCTAAACTATATTTGTTTTGTGATCAATTTTAAAATATACTTAAGAATGGCCGCATCGGATCGCCATTCACACTCAAACTGTTCTCTCTCGAACCTGCATCAACTTGACGCCCGCATAGCCGATCTTAAGAAAGACAATAGACATTTTGTACAAATGTTTATTTTGTCAAACTTTAAAAGAACTGGTACAAATTGTACTGTCTCATCATGGCTGTCTCCACAGAGAAGCAGAGCTTTTAGAAAATACGCGAGTACAAGTTTGTGACATTGTGGTTTGCACGTCTGTTTGTGAGACAGGTCTGTAAAATGTGCGCAAATCCAGTAGAAATCGGTAGAAATCGCGGTAGAAATCGGTAGAAATCGCGGGAGAAATCGCGGAGAAATCGGGAGAAATCGCGGTAGAAATCGCGGGAGCAGTCCTAAATGGTTTTATGAAACCAAATTTTGCATCTCTATTTTATTGCAGAATAATAAAGTTCAATTCTTTTCTGATTGTCAAGAGTATATTTATTTTTCAGTTCCGCCTTCGGAAAGGTATCTTTTTCGCCATTTAAATGGACTACTTCATGCTAAAAACTGTCCCATTTGCCGCGCGGCAAATGAGCTGCGTGACGTCACTGTGAGGACTCGTACGTTGTTTACATAATACAAACATGGCAGACTCGGCGAGAAAGTTCAGAGAAAGCTAAAAATAAGCGAGGAGGTGGAAGATATTGTGTGGCTGGCGGCCTTGGTTTTCTTCCCGTATTTAACTTTATCCTATGCCAAAACACAATGGGCATTGAAGTTGAGAAAAGCTAAGCAATAGCAAATGTCCACAACACAAATACAAAAGTACAAGAAATGATCGACTCACCAAGAACTCGACGATAACTTTAATACTCTGTACTTTTATGCTGAAGCCAGAACAGTGAATGGCAAAGAATACAATATAGGGTTTCTCTGGTTTCCTGTAGAGGATCCTGAATGTTCGTGAATGAAAAACGAACAAAAAAATCTTGCAAAGAACCCAGATCGAGACGCGGCGCCCACATGGCATATGTGACTGTGAGTTGAGTTTGTTGTATCTCGCCCTTGGTCCGAGGGCTTTTCTCCGGGTTCTCCGTTTTCTAGCCTCCCTCCGCAAAAACCAACATGCTAAATTCTAATTCGATCTGTGGATTAGCCGGGACCTGGCTTTGATCAGCCCCCATGGTTGTTTCAGGTCTCGTTAGAAATTCAGAGAAAATTTCGAAAGCCGTATAGTCGAATTGAGGCTCGACAAAAAGCTACACAACTCATTGCCATCAGAGCACCAGTTAAACACTGTTCCTTGGGATAATGAAATATCGTTCTTCAGACCACAGAATAAATAGCCAGTGTCAACGATGCAGTTGTTGTGAAAATAGTCGGGAACCTTCAACTCACGAAACTCAGTCTCAGATTTCGCTACAAACACTTTCTCTCTGAATGTTTTTCCATCAGGCATTTTCAACACTAACACAATGTGCAGATTAACTTCTCCTGTGCTGACCATACATTATAAAAAGAAAGCACCTTGTGTTTCCTGCAACAGTTTTGATCAGTTGACAATTTTACAGCCCGTTTGCGGCCTGCAGTCTTGCAATTTTCTGTCTTCCACTTTTATCAATCGACATGTTCTTTTTATAGCAGGTTATTTCATCCAATAAGAAACGAGCTTTCAGATCGTCAATGTCAAGCTGTCAGAATTGAACCAATCAACGACGAGAAATGTTGTAAACAAGTCGAGTACAATAAAATGGAGTTTTCGCTGTAAGTCAGTTTGCTTAGTTAAATTTTTGTGGGTTCTTAAAATTAGATAGCTTACTTTCCTTCGTCTAGATTGAAGATTGTATTATAAAACAAATAAAAGATGGTTCTTCTTGTTCTATTTAACAAATAAAGAAGCCTTAGCCATGTTTTATACTATCATAAAACACGATGGGCATTTGAGAACATGAGAGAAATGTTAAAGCACAAGCCGAAGGCGCGTGCTTTCAACATTTCTCGAGTGTTCTCAAATGACCAGAGTGTTTTATGATAGTATAAAACATGGATTTAAGGCTTCTTTTATCTGTTTTATTAATATAGATTTACGCGCGCGATGAAACTGAGGAAACCGCCAGTTGAAAACTATATAACACGGCTAACCATGTTATATACTCTGATAAAACATGGCTTCTTAGCCAATCAGAGCGCGCATACTATCGTATCTATATTATAAAACAAAATAATGTACTTTCGAGGTCTTGAAATGCTGCTAAATGCACTCGCGTTCTGCTCGTGCATCCGCAGTTTTTCAAGACCTCAAGCGTGCAAAAAAAAAATTTAATAGAACAAGGAGAACCATCTTTTATTGTTAAGTATTGTGTTGGGTTCTATTGTATTTCATTTTTTGTATTGAATTGTATTGTGCTTTATTCTATTGTATTTTTTTTTGTAAAAATGCGTGTCGTCCTACATGATCATATGAAGGGTTGTCGCTTGCGACTCCTCACAGTGACGTCATTGTAATGGCGGATTCGGTTCCAGGCCCCGGACAGTTTTTAGCATAAAGTAGTCATTTGAATGGCGAAAAAGAGACCTTTCCGAAGGCGGAACTGAAAAATAAATATACTCTTGATAATCAGAACAGATTGAACTTTATTATTCTGCAATAAAATAAAGATGCAAAATTTGGTTTCATAAACACTTTAAGGGAAACATCGTAAGAGTTTTATTAGTTTAGTCATCAAGCCAATTACATTTGGGACTGGTACATGAAAGGATTAAAAATCTAAGCTCGTACTTTTCTGTAACAATGCTTTTGAAATGCCTAATTTCGAGTGAAAATTGAACCAAAATGATGCGTGCAAGCGTAATTTCCCGGGTGAAATTCACGCATGCGCAATCGTAGCTTTTCAGAATAGAGAAATCAATTTTCTTTAATTGCGTAACACCTTTTAAAAACTAAAGAAATTTAAATATCGTTGTATTGACCAGCTGATTTGGTTTTGAATAATCAGTAAAAGGCGCCGTATATGAAAGCCGACTTAGAACCTGATAGTTTTATGTAACTTTTAAATATTTTACGAAGTTCGCGCAAAGGTTTGGTCAGTAAAATGGTATCCATGGAAACACGTATGAGTCAGCACTGTATATAAATTTGTTCTAGGCGCGCGGGTCATCACGGTATTTGTTGTCAATATATTGTTAATGTTTTAATAAGTGACTTTATTTAAAAACCAAACACGTTGCATGGCACTACCCAACACACGCTAGGACGTAGCTAGCGTCTAATACGCATGCTCACATCTTATTACCGGTAGAGTGGCAACCATGTACAGCTGTTTCCTCCTTGTTAGGACTCATCAGCATGTATTTAGCTTTGCAGCTAATTGGAGACACTAGTCCTACGATTTTACGTCCTTATCCGAGAAGACGTGAAGGTCTAAACGTTTACTGTATTATGTAAAGGCAGCGGCCTTCAACTCAGTTATTTTAAGACCTGGAGTTTTGGTCCGGCCGGGGTTTGAACCCGCGACCTCCCATTCAAATGACAGGAGCTTAACCACGGATCTAATCTTTTGATGTAAGTTTTGAAACAAATGTTTTCTCTTTAATGTGATAGGATGCAGCGTATTTTCCTGGCAATGGTAACAAGCCCCTTTTAAACCTTAATTTGATGCAGTATCCTTTTACAGGACAGGACAAAACGGTGAGTGGCTCATTACACTTAATCATACAATTTGAAAATGGTTTGTTCATTCATGCCTGCGATACCATGTTAAGTAGTAGGTAGGTCGGACTGATTATATGCCAGACAGTTACTAGCGGAGCTCTATACAGTCATTACTCTGCTAGCAGACACTTCGCATCTTCTCTCGGCCTTTTCCCCGCGGCTTAAATCCCTGGGGGATCCGAAGAACAGCGCAACGAAAGCCAAATATTTCAAAGCTCTGGGGAAAAGGTCGAAAAAAGATGAAAGCTCGCAGCTCTGTGTTAGCAGAGTATAGATTCCCCAGAGATTCAAATGACAACGAGCATGTCGGCCATGTTGGTGTTCAGAACAAAAGCTAACGAGGAATCTATTGTTAACTGTACACCAACATGGCGGCTATGACGTCACGTGCAAAGGGTCCATAATTCACGGCTGTTTCAAAACCAGAAATTTGGGACATTAGGTTGCAGTCCCTCGATTGCGCTGAAGCGCACGGTCAATGGTCATCAGAACGAGGCTTCATAAAATGCGATTCCTCGAAGAAACAGGTCGATTTCGTGGTGTTGATAAATTCTTTTTTTTGTCGTGTTCCATTGTTTGCTATCCTAAGAATTTGCTATAAGTTTAAGACAGGTCCAGTAGTTGGTTTGAACTTAGCCTGCTTACAGGCTCTCGGGTTTTTTCGGAAATGTTAGTTTTCGGGTCGAGTTTGGGTTACCTGTGCGCCGAACGAGGCCCGGAGCCGAGCGAGGCCGAAGGACACCGCTCGGCCCACAGGTAACCCAACATTTCCACCCAAAACAAATATTTCCGAAAAAACCCGAGAGCCTGTTAGCAGGCTAGTTTGAACTTGTTTATATTCGGAATTTTAACGAAGGAAGTGCGATTTTATATGGTAAGATTGAGAACAAGTTGTGGACAGCAAAGCGGATTGGTTCCGGCCAGGGAAATGGTTCTGGCCGGAACTATTTCCCTAGGGTTTTGGTTCCCCTTTGGGGATATGGTTCCGGGGTAATCATATTTCAGGGTTTTGGTTCTGATATATCAAAAGGCCAGCTTTTTCGTTCCGGTCGGAACTAAATCCCTAGGGTTGCAGTGCAGTTCATCACCATTAGAAGGATGTTTGCAAACTGCACATGAAGAACCATAACCACATAAAACAAAATTTAAGATCACCCTTCCCAGGAGCCCATCACCAGCCCTTCCTTATTAGCTGTGTGAAGTCATCAGTCACGTGACGTTTAGCAAAATCGTTTATATCTTGCCTCGGTTTAGCAAAACAACAACCAAACTGCTGTCACATAGCCACAGACACAAAACAAACATCACCCGACCCTTTGGATTGTGTGACGTCATCAGTCACGTGACATTTAGCAAAATCGTTTATATCTTGCCTCGGTTTAGCAAAACAACAACCAAACTGCTGTGACATAGGCAGACACAAAGCAAACATCACCCGTCCCTTTAAGTGGTGTGACGTCATCAGTCACGTGACTTTTAGCAAATCGTATCACTGTATCACCGTATCATTGTTTCTCAGAGTAGTATAGAGAATAGCGGTTCTGGCGCAGCACCTCCGTTTTTTGTTGCAATCCCGCCTGATGACCCCCTCCCCCCACCATCTTTTTTGGCTATTATTGAACTCCAAACACCCATTTGTGGTCCACTTTATTGCCGTTTAAACAGCAATTAGAGAAAGGCTAGTATTAAAATCCGTCCCCAATGTGTTTGGGTTTCAACTACCTGTTTCAACTACCGTGCTCTGGAGCTGCCCTGGGAGACTGCAACCAACAGTAGAGCACTACTTTTTTTGTGCCACACCAAGGAAAGTGTATGTGCACCACATGGCCTGGCTCCATGGAGGCTAGTTGGAACGTATGCAATCGACCATTTGAACAAAGGGAATATATAGGTATTGGGAACACAAGTTTCTACTACTACTACAACCAACCAACCAACACGGCACAGAAGTACGCATCCGCTGCAGACATGGGCCTCCGCTCCGTTGGCGAGCGCACAGACCGCCATGTTCTACTGCAGAATGTCTTCGAAGGCAACCTCGCTTCCGACATCGCAGAAGTGGACTACCTTCCAGCTGGCCGTCCAGACAAACTACGCAGAGTTGCAGCCAGTCTCCGATGTCTTTGTCGACGATATCTACCTCTGGGGCCTGCTCTCCAACACCCAGGTGTCTCGCACTCGCGCTGGAGGGAGCGCAGTATCGGCAGCAGGGGCAGTGGCAAAAGCCTTCCTTGCCAATATCCGTGCACATGCAGCAGCCGTCGGACTCCCAACAGCTTTGCACGTGCGCATCGTGGCGACCTGTCCCTACGAAGGGCTTGGCAACTCTTTGTACCGCAGTACGGTTCTACGGATCCTAGGCCAAGACCCCCACGTGTTGGATGTCTACTGTGGAAAAAAACCCAACAGTCCAACACCAGCCGCCATTGTGGTGGCAAAACTAGATGTCGCCGACATCCAGCTGGAAGAACTCTTCGGCAAGCTACCCAAGTTCCTACAGGATCTACGTCTGGTGATGTGGGCCTGTACGCTTTGGATGCTACACAGGACTTCTCGGGGTGCCTAGACAGACAGACACTGCTGGACCACCTCGTGCTCGAGCACAACTTCCTACCACCAGACATATACAAGAAGGACATACCAGACAGGATCCTCCCCAACGAGAGCACTGTAGGCAAAAACTGTCTGTCCTTCCTACTTGGCAATACCACATGTGGCTCGTTGTGGCGCGGCCAATACTACAACAAATATATATGCCAGCTACAGTGTGCAGGCGTCCAAGAAACTCTGGGCAACAACGTCGCCAACTATTGCAAGTGCCCAGACAAGCGGCTTGGGGAAACATTTGCCAACCCAGAGATACAAGCCCGAGGTATCTATGTATGGCCTGTTGCCAGAGGAAGCCTGTTTGGATGCCGCACGCGGAGCTGTGGAACACGTACTCGCTCTATCGCGCAACCGCGAGGCACCTCTCTTCTGGATACAACCATTGGCAGCACAGTGGACGGCTCTGGCATCGGCAATCCACTGCAACACTTGGGTCAGAGATTTGTTCTCTTTCCCTCGTAGGGCGTGCACACTTAGCACTACAGCTTACCACTTTATATCACATTCTTTACACTTACTAGTGCTACGCGGCAAACATGATTTCATATCATAACTACATATACATATATAATCGCCGTACCCCATAAAACGCACCAATACCCACGATTGCTCTCATCTGACGTGATAGCTCAGTTGGTAGAGCGCCAGACATGTAACCTGGAGGTCGTTGGGTTCGAGTCCCACTTGGGTCAGAGATGTTTTCTCTTTCCCTCGTAGGGCGTGCACACTTAGCACTACAGCTTACCACTTTATATCACATTCTTTACACTGCAACACCATACTGCTATCGAAGCAAACCAAGACCCTATACGCAATCTACTGGGGAAACACTGGCACTGGACGCCTCTGTGGGGTACACAAAACCTACGAGGACCACAACTTCGAAGTCCTCGAAAATAGCTACCTACCACTGTGGGTGTCTGCCTTCGGCTTCGTTGGGCTACCAATACATGCTGTGGTCCTCGACCAAGACGAAGAAGGAGTCCACACTGCAAACCTACAAGAAGCTCGAGGGTGGAACCTACCTAGCATGCAGCAAAGCCCCCTTTGCGCGACACAACACTGCAGAATCGGGAGCCAACCACGGGTCCTCGACCATTGGCAGACACCGAGTTCGTGCGCTGGAGATGGAACCGGAAGGTGTGGAATGGAAACCGCAAGCTGCTACCATTTCCGATTCTAGAGGTCCCCACTGCCCGCGAAGTATGCCTGCTATCGACCCACGACCGCCAAGCAAAGCTGGCCGAAGAAGCCTTGCTGCTACAGGAAAACAACTGGCGAGAAACCATTGCACGCCAAAGGGAAGAGGCCCAGGCAGCCAAAGATGCCCAAAGACGGGAGATCGAGGACCGGCGAGCTACGGCACACACACAGCTAGAAGATGCACGGAAAAAAGCCCTAGAAGAGAGGATCCTACGCTATCGGGAGCCCTTCGAAGTGGCTAGCCACAACTTTCGCACCAGAAAGAGTTCGCAGAAGCTCCTCGACCTGTGGACAAACCAAAGCCAACCATTCCTTCCAGCACACATGCAAGTATTGGGTTTCCAAAACTTGCCATCCACTTCCACCAGAGCATTCGACTCCACGATTCTCGCAGTCTTGGTCTCGCGTGCAGCAGACTACAGCCCACACCCTGGATGGCCAACAAAAGAGCCAATGCTATGCTGGGCATCGACAAGTATGGCCAATATTTTGTCCAATGCTAGAACCACCGCATACTACCCTCCAACACCCAACGGTCGCTATCCCTTCCACATCTGCGAAGAGAAATATGCACCACTATCCTTTGTCCTCGAAGGTTTCGACACACCATTTGGTGCCCATGGCTACCACAGAGCAAAACTAGGCAAGTTCCATGCCCCGAAAACAGTAGGCGAGCAGTTCCAAGCTATGTGCGTCGAAGAAGATGCTGCGCTCCGGGCAGAAGCTGTAGCCACCAACGAGGAGCTCCACCAACACGATTGCGCACAACAGATGCGAGTGCTACCAAACCCCAAAAATAGGGACTGCGCAAAGCTCGAAGAACTCTCGCCAGACAGCGTGTTCCGTGTGGAAGCCATTGTCAGATACATACACCGCGGCATCCAAAAGTATGCCTTCGAGATCCAAGGGAGTTTGTATGCATCCAATGTCTTTGCAGAAGCCCAACTACAAACCAACCCAACCCTACTCGAGAGGCCCATACTGCTACGGACTCTGCAGCTTGGCGCGACCAAGAACAAGGCTATGCGGCTTGCACTCGAACAGGCTCCCTAGTTGCCCACTATACATGCAACATATGCATCGGCTATCTCTTTGGCCATCTGCTCTATGGCAACTTCGGGCACTCCCTCTCTTTGGCACGCCTTTCTAGCTTCGTGCTGGCAACAGAAGCGCAGCATACCCTGCTCCCACCTTGCTGCGTCTGGCGAATGGTCTACTGCCTCCTGCATCATTTCCTATTCCGAGCTATGGCATCCGGTTCGAAACACGGTAGAGCAGCACGGACTTTCTCGATGGCCATGCTTCGGCATATACCACTCCAGAGGAGAGCGTCCAAATGGAAGAAGAACCAACTCGCAACCATATCTATTTGCCCTCGGGCCAACGAAGACTAGCCAGTCGTCGAAAACGCAGAACTATCTGGCTAGGGCAGCACATAGCCATATTTGTTGCACAGCGAAGGTGCCTCGTAGTCGTCGTCTCGCACAACGCAAAACAAATACAACACACAAGTATAGATGCAGACCACCATGGACAAATGCAAAACAAAATACGATCCATAGCAGAAACATACAAGTATAGATGCAAACCACCACGGAGAAAACACAAAAAAACAAAATACAACATACAAGTATAGATGCAGACCACCACGGACAAACGCACAGACAAATGCAATCCATGGCAGTACTATCCAAGACTAGCCAGACGTTGGAATGCTGGACTATCTGGCCAAGGCAAAACAAGGTCATCCTCGTTGCACAACGAAGGAGTCTCGTAGTCTGCGTCTCGCACTAGATACAATGGACCGAGACCAAGAGAACCGCATAGTGCTTTCCCCACACTTTCTATTCCAACATCTTCCACACCTACGCAGCACAAAATAGCGCTTCTCCCTTTTTCGGCGAGGCAAGGTATTCCTCCAAGGAAATCTGGGTCGCACCCGAAGACACTGCCGCACCATAGCGTCCCTCCAGGCCTGTATTGGATAGAACATTGCCCACTTTCCCCAAGAACCATACATTCGTAGAATATCCATATTCCTATATGCCTACATATAGCATTCTACAAAAGGGCATCCGCGCGACATCTCGGAAAGAAATTTTAAAACTTCATTTGTGTTCGTAAAATAAATCAAAGCATTGTAGATGTACGCGAGTCAGTTCGTTTTAAAAAATTATTTCAAATCCATAAATTCAAGTAAACTATGGTTGAACTGTAATTCCTTCTCGCTATGTTTACTGTAGCCTGCGTCGCATCCGAACTGAACCCCGGTTAGGGGCCGACCATTTAACGTTTGAGGGAGGGGAGTGGGTGTTTTTGAAAAAAAATATCCTGCAAGCCAACGGTGTTGAAAAACATTTTCCTGCAAGCGGAAAAGCTTTGTTGTAACTCCGCTTTTTTCGCAAAAAAAATTCGTGCAACACTGCTAAAGAAAAAAAATCGAGCACAGACAAGAACACACATCCATCCAGGGTTTTGACCTGATTTGGGCAGATCAGGGTCAGGATTTGCAGTCAGGGTCGGCGTTCAGTATTTTTTAGGCATGAGGGTTTTTTACCCCCAAAAAGGCAGCAATCAGGTTTTGGAGCTCAGATTTTGGGTCAAACAGGGTCAGGGTTTGAGCCTCTTGGCCTCATATACATACCCATTTTTCATGTAAGTAACCCCCCGGGTTTGTACCAATGCACTGGAAGCAAATGTTGCTCTAAATTGTGAACATCACAGGAGAACTGTTACATATATATCTATATCATGCTGTCTCCAGTCTTCACCAAAATGCTGGAAATGAAAGCACCTATTTGGAGATGGTACTGTACATCTATGCAGTTGAAAGTGGAAGTAGTTGGTAAATTTGTACAGCTAAATAACTGTTAAGGGTTTCCGCAGTAATACGGGTTCAAGACTGATAGACGAACAGCACAGAACACGAAATCCACTCAGCGGTGACTTTGTTAGTAGGTGTACACCAGGGCGCGGTTGATCGAGGAAAGGCTAACTTATCCCTAGGATAGCCCTGAATCTGTAACTGTAATATGTACAGTTTAACCCCGGGTTAGCGAATTTACCCCGGGGTAGCGGTAGTGCTAGCGCTACTGTAATACCCTTTTTTGAACAACCTGGTCCTGTATTAAAGCTACATGTACTATAAACTGATAATGACCAATGAAATTGTGTTCTATATTGCAGGCAGAGGATGTACTGCCTTGGCTTGACTTAAATTTGCATTGTAAATTAATTTGAACCCAGTAGTACAGCTTTAAAAATGCACTAAAAAATACTTTTTTTTAACAGATGAGGACTGGAACTATTTACCTTGCTATTTGATTTATTTCACGAGTCTTGACACATCACACCCTGAACACTACTACACATGTAAATACAATCAATGTCTGTCATCCACCGCCTAACAATGCAGTGAACACTCAATCGATCTTAATATCCTTACATCACAGGTCAACCTCAGATATGCATGTTTTTCACCCTCATTTTGCTTAGTATTTGGCAGGATGCACCCCTGGGCTTCCACATGATACTCAGTTCTGGTGTTAGCAGGACTCGTTCTTATCTGGGACGACCACGGCCTCTACCAGCTGGTGGTCCACCATCACCAGACTTAGGATTCTTGACTGTTTCATCTACTGACAGGATCAGACACGAGGCCTCAGTGGCTGCAGTGATGGCATTTATTTTCACCACTGCAGGTTCCCATACACAAGACTCGAAATTATCAGCAATATCTTCCCTGTTGATGTCCACACCATACCACAGACCTCCTGCAAGATGGAGAAACAGCCAACCAATGAATGGTCACAGAAACAATAATTGCACTGTGCTCCATATTATTATATTTCTTACCTTGCTTTTTTTTCCATTTTAGTAAAAAAAAAAATACCACAAAGGGCCAAGCTTTGCTTTTACTTGGCCCTTTGTGGTATTTTTTTTACAGAATTATTCATGACTACATGAATACATGTATTCATGTATGTATACATGTATCATTGTATGTGATGTCTCACATGACCAGTAACACCAACACTAACAACTTGAATCTTGGAGACACAAATTGACAGTTTGAAATCTACGATGTGCTGGGGAAATTTGAATACAACTATTTGAGTCAAAATAAACTCCAACAGCATATCAAATCTTACAATGAAATTTACTGACATACATGTACTAACAACATATTAAATTATAACTTTTGGACTTTGAAAGGCTAGTATTAAAACAATACCACAGCTGCCTTCTAGTGGCTCTCCTGGGGCCACTCGTTCAGGATTACTTAGGGGTAATCACTGGATTGAATTTTCATATTATTGATTTGAGGTTAAAAACATAATAATTTATTATTGTCTGATGAGCAATGAGTAACTAATCTAATCATAGGTTTTAGAAATTCACTTGTTAACAAGAGAACTAGAATCCTTGGTTGAACTTTAATGCAGGATTAGCACTGATCTTTATCACCTGGTGGCCATCTTGAATGAAATATAACCATTGTTCTCTCATTCTAGAATGTGTTTAACTGAGGCTGGACGGCATGAATGGCTTAATTTACAGATGGCTGCCACATGATGAAGGTCACCTGGGTCCTGGGTGTTTAAATTTTTGGGAAAAAATAAAGTTTGATTTTGGGTTCCCTTTAGTTTTTGTTCCAAATTTTTCCCCATGTAGCACAGGTAGTATAGAATTTACAGTACCTCCTTAACCCCAACCCCCCCCCCCCCCCCCAACACACATTGTCTCTTCGATGTGGGATATGTTTTTGTGAGAAACTAATTCATCCCACATTGATAGCAAGGTGGGAGAAATCAAAGGTTAAAATTTTATGTCATGCATATCAATGGTTTTAGTTATCTATTCATTTTACAAGTAAGATAAAATATTTGTGTCCAATCTGTATGGGCTTTACAATAGCTCGCCGAAGCAGCTCACCATTGTAAATGCCCATACAGATCTGCCACTCATATTTTATCTACTACTTATCAAACTCATTAATAATTCATGAAGCAAAAACAAAGGAAATTGATAAAACTTCAGGGTCTTTAATTCTACTAGAGATTTTGTCCTGATTTACATAAATTTTTGCATTGCGATTTTCTCGGCCAAATAAGTTGTATCGTCAAAATAACTGAAAACATGACTCTCTACAGCTAGACATTTGATAAGTGCGATACAGAATTTGCATCCATCTTTATGGGATTTACAAACTCTCGCTTTCAGCTCCAGTTTCTAAATCCCATAAAGATTGTCCGCTCATTCTTTATCTACTACATAAAAATTATATATAAAATATTTGTTTCCTTTTACACATTCATTATTGATAAATACCTTGAAAGTGCTTTTGTCTAAGCTTATTCAGTATATTAGTTGCATCAAAGCCTGCATTGTCGCATAGCTGTCGAGGGATAATCTCAAATGCCTTGGCCATTGCACCAATCAGGAGCTGTTCTTTGCCAGCTATTGTTCTTGAGTAGTCCCTGAGGTATTTACTAAGTTCCATCTCAATTGCACCACCTCCTGCTACAACAGCATCATTCTTGATTGCTCTGCGCACTATCATGATGGCATCATGAAGGGAGCGCTCTGTTTCCTCCATAAACTGCTCGGCACCACCACGCATTATGATGGTACAAGTTTTAGATTGTTTGCAGCCACTGAAAATGTTATACCTAGAAGGTTAAAGAAGATAGTTAAATTAGCAAAGTCTATTAAATTATTAACACAAATACATGTACAATGTATTCTGTTGAAGTAACTAAGAGAGATTCAATAAATTAAATGAGTTTCAAATTATTCCTTAATTTAATGAACCTTTATTGAATGTGTACAGAAATAATGAAAAAAAAACATGTTGCACTCCCAAAAGTCTACAAAGGTGAACTTGTTCAGTGTTGCCAGCCATTAGGGAAAGTAATTTTCCCTAACTTTTCACCAACTAGAAAACAATTTTCACTGATCATAATAAGACAAAGTAAAGGACAATCCCTCGTCCAAAACAGAAGTCACTATCAAAACCTGTAGCCTCCCCTCACAGACACTTTCAGGCATGAGAGGCCATCATGGCAACCTGAAATAAAATTCCCTGACTTTTAAGTTTTCCCAACTTTTCCCTGACCGTGGCAAGTTTGTTGTTAAAGCACAACAAGATTGCTCTAGAATATTAGCTCTGACCTTGAACAAATACGAAATACCCACACTTCTGCATACTGCCTAGCCTGCAAAAAGCAGCCGCATCTTTGTGTTCGCTCCAAAACGTATTTCCCCAAAGAAACGTTGAGCGATAAAATTCCATACTGATAACGTATTTTTGACTTGAATCCGGTCAAAAAATGTGATTGGTCTATCACTGATCCTTTTATCCTCTGTACATAAATTTATTTTTTTCAATAAGCTTCGAGTGCAGAGCGAGCATAGGGAAAGATTCTCTTTGGATGTTTTTAAACGTTGGGTGGAAGAGCTAGTGCCCTGCACTTGGCTTTGAATCAATTCAAGTCAATTCCTTTTACAACTATTGTTGTGATGGTAAATATGTATGTGTTTACCAATGGCCGTTTTTATACTAGAGACGTATAAGACGTCTAGACGCATTAAACATGTGACCGTCAAGTGTGACTGATATAAAAACGAGATGCATAAGTTTGGACTGCAACTAATAAAATACCACGATTTTCTTAAAAAGAAACTGCATGGGTACTATTCTTGGAAGAGACTGGATACTGCTGATGCCTCTGGCACGAAAAATGAATGATCATGAATTTATTTTATTTATGACATTCGGACACAAGGTCACGGGAGATGAAACAATAGGACTCGAAGTCCCTTACAAGGTTTGCCTCCACGCGAGCACCGGTCAGTGATGGTGGAAAACGTAGCAAAATATATACATGTATATATACGAAAAGTGATATAGACAAAGAATGAACGGAAACGATAATGGATAAAGAAGCTACAATACAATCTTAGTATTTAATCTATTAGAGCGTAAAACCTAGAACAGCTATAGTTCCAGTGATAAAAGAAAAAACGCAAGCACTTTATCAAAGCATAAGAGCAGCAGCTTAACATTTACAGACGGATGATAAGTTAGGACGACGACAAAGCGGACAGATAATGCGCCAGGTTCGAATGTTGTCGACGTCAAAAGTGGATAGAAGTCTGTTGGAGAGTAAAGTTTTAAGACGAGTCTTAAAGGCAGCAGTACATTCTGAAGCACGGACAGTTAGAGGTAGGGAATTCCAAAGAGGACAGATATGCACGAAAAAAGAGTCACGGAACGTAGAAGTACGGGCTGGATGGAGAGATAGATCCAAGCCAGACGAGCCTCTACGAGTCCTAGAGCTAGAGAAATGCAGGAACTCGGAGGTGTCAAGCAGAATCTCGCCTTTTGTACAACGGAAGAGAAATAAAAGATCAAGATATTCAAGAAAGAAGGAGAGAGGGAGGAGATTAAGATGAATGAGCCTTGATTTATAATCTAGTTCGAGACCGCACAAAATGACGCGAGTAGCTCTTCTTTGTACTCGCTCCAAATTACGCAGGAGGTAGATGGATCCAAAAGAATGTCACTAGTCCAGACGCTGGCCCCCCAGAAGCCGGAAGGGGAGGCCAGCGTCTGGACTAGAATGTCACCGATAATGGTGGAGCCATCGCTGCAGTTTGTGAAGTCTCTTTCACAGAGTCGACGATAGCCTGCTATGCAGACGTATTTTTTCACTCTCATAAATTTGAAGAAAAAAGTAACGTCTGCTTACTCGAGCACTTAATTAGTTTCCAATATGCGCACCTCATTGTGTTATGGACCAATCAGATTTTAGCTTCCATATCTTGGAAAGTGACGTAATGTTACATTTAAAAGAAATTCAGACAATACATTTGCCATTGACCAATCATAGGAGAGTGTTCACTGGCACGCCAATTCACTAAAATTGTAACAATGGCTTTGATTGGGCAGAAAAATAAAACAAACGTGCTGACGTCATGCTTGCATATTGGAAACTAATTAAGCGCTCGGGTAAGCAGACATTACTTTTTTCTTCGAATTTATGAGAGTGAAAAAATATGTCTGCATAGCAGGCTAAGTCGACGAGAGCTGAAAGAGAAAAAAGGGGTTACAAATGTTCATTTGGAATAAGAATAAATAATGGCAGCGGTTTCTAGAGAATATGGACGAGTATAATTATAGAACTGACGAAAACTCATTAGTCTTGTGAGCCAAAACGTATGGCAAGAAGGAAGCCCAGATGAACAAGTCCGATGGTGTTAAGTGCATCGATCAGACAAAGATAAATTTAACTGCGTCTGTCTTATTTCCCGTTTTTACACTAGACGTCTTTGATGTCTGGGACGTCTAAGTGGTCTCCAGACGACCCTAGTATAAAAACGGCCAATGATATTTGAATGCAAGCAGGGCTCGACCTTAATGGTAGTCAACTAGCCAAATGCTAGTGGATTTTCAGTTTTGGCTAGTGGAAGTTGCTTGTTTACTAGCCATGTTGGATACTAAATTTGCTGTGACAACTTTTCTAGTACTGTAACTGGAAAATGCCATGATCATACCTTTGTTGCTATACTGCACAAATACTAGCATATAATTATGTAGAAATGATTACTCCTTTGGGATTTATAGCCATTTTGAAAAATCAAGAACTCGGCCAAGAGACTTGATTCTAGCTTACCCATCATGCAGTAGTCATAAATCAAGCCGCCATCTTGTATCTGCTTCGATAGATACGTACATGTATATCTGTATTGACTATTGTTTCCGATGGTTCAGTGGATTTTAAAGACTTCTTATCTTCCACAAATTCCTCTAACAGTTTGAAAAGAAGAGTAAGTAATGACTCTAAAGGAGAAACTTTGAAGAACTAATATAGATTGTATAATAACAAATGTTACATTTTTTAATGACTAGCAGAAAGGTCTCTTTGGCTAGTGAGCATTTACTACTTACTAGCCGTAAGCCTACTAGCGAAAAAAGTTAAGGTCAAGTCCTGGCAAGTCTCATTCAGTTTGTTGTCTGGGTACCACAAAGTTCGAAGCAAGTTTGTGTACTACATGTATGTACTAACTCCATGATTAGTCAAACGGCAATCCCTTCATTTTTTTTTTATAATATAGTTATAGTTATTTTTACTATAGTTAGTTATTTTTACTATTTTCTACTTTTAATATAGTCTTCTCATACTCCATGTAAGCGCATTGAGATTTTTAAATGTACCATAAAAAAACTATAATTATTTAGGACAACACAAATTTCTACCAAAAATACAACACAATACAATTCAATACAAAAAATGAAATACAATAGAATGCAACATAATACAATAGAATGCAATTTGGTAGCAATTCATGTTGTCCTACATGATGGGATGACCAGCCATTGAAATACACTAATATTAAACTTATACAAACTAGGGTATAGCAAGAATAATATTGATTGGTATCGCCATCAATGAAATCTACTGTAGGCCAATTCCACATGAGACATGAACTTTTGATAGATTTTCAAATTCAAAATTGAAGAGTCAAACATACTTTAAATAAAAGCTAATACATAGTTCTATAAGGATACAACGCTAGATTTGTGGTAGTGGCCACGCCCAAGCTGTGCGCCGCCATTGTTTTTGTACGTTATTATAAGCCTAATAAGCCACTTTTACCTACAAATGTTTAAATTGCTATACATCAAAGAAATTGATTGCTATGAATCAGATTCTAAGATCTTAACTATTTTATAGGATGGGCCTTTCAAAACCAAAAGAAAAAAAATGTCAAACATTTATTGCCTCTGGCTTATGAAGACATAAAAAGGTGTTGCGGACGTGACATTTAAAAGATGATTCAGACCAACATTTTTTTGGTTTCTATGTTTGTTTTCTCTTGTTTCAGTTCTTGTTTATGCCCCTTTTTAAGTCAAGTATTAAGATGATTTTGGCACCCCAACTTGGTAAAATATGTAAACATTTTCAGAGATATGGTGTTGCGGACGTGACCGTTGCGGACAGGACAAATTTGTAAAAAAAACAAATCCCTTAAATAATCTCCAAATATGATGAAGTTATGTTGATATTTAATGATAGCAATAAGAATTATAAACCTGTTATGATATAAAGCCATCACTATTGTAGAAAGAGATGGTGTTGCGGACGTGACCATGGCAGAAAGGAAAATTGCAAGAAACCCAGTATCATTATAGAATCTCCAAACATTAGAAGACAGTATGTTAATATTTAATGATAGCAATAAGAAATATAAACCTGTTACATGTACATGATATAAAGGTATCACTATTATAGAAATCCAATGCTGCAGAATAACAAATGTCTTTGTCATAAACAAATGACAAATCAAAGTTGTTACGAAGAACATAAATTAATGTACTCACTGTATAAACTTCAACTATATTGTAAACTATTATATTATATTATATTATATTGTCCTTCTCTGTGATAAAATGTCAAACATGTATTTTATCTCCTTGAGTTCAATGATTTCATGCCATTCATTGTTTGGTCATTGATTTGACCAACTGCAACAACATGGAATGAGTATGATATTAACTATAATCTCTTGAATAAAGGTTGCTCAAATGCTGAATGAAAGCTTATTCACTAAAGCTAAAAATACTGTATGTCATACATGCCATGGTTAATTTGCTTTTCTTGTAATGTATTTGAAAAGAGTTGCAATTTCTTTTATCTCAGCAATCTCAAAGGGGCAATTTCCCATAATAGTAACAGGGCCATAAAAAACACAAGAGCTGTGTTTTGACTCGATGTCATTACTTCTTGGCCAATCAAACTTGTTTGCACCAGCAGAATATAGTAACTTGAATTTGGTTACTTTGTCATCAGTTTCAAGTGCTCTGCCATTGTAGAATTTGTTGACATAGTCAACAGCATAGTACTGTCCAGGGAAGATGCTTGGAGATATGGCAATGAGGCTCTGCTTGTGCAACTCGGCAACCATGTGTTTTCTGAGGTCTTGTAGGCTTGCACATTCCACAAACATGGTACTGTTGTCAATGAAGCATCTGGCATACAGGGTGACAAAGACTCCGCAGTCAAAGTCATTGTCTTGTTGGGGAAGATCATTGGGTTTGTTGACAGCAAAATGCCACTCCTTCTCATCAAGGGTACTGTCAAACATCTTTAACAGCACCCACATCTTCTTAATGGAGACTTCTGCAGTTGGTTTGACAAAATCTCCAGCTAAACTGTCAAGCACAGCAATGACTTTTATCTGGAGAAATGCCACAAGAAGATACCAGTGTGCAGAGTTCACTGGATTGCAAGGTACTAGTATGAGGTCTTGATTGAGAATATTTTCATTTTCAGCAAAGATCTTCTTCACAACAAATTTCTCAAAAACTTCCCATGAGATAACAGAGACCTTCTTTGTAGTACATGTAGCTTTCAAGATTGTTAAATACTCATCAATGACAAAGTTTGAGAGGTAGTTCTCTTTACTATTTGTATGGCCCCCAATTGTTGACTTGAGATCATTATCATCTATGATGCAATTACCCTGGAACTTGATGTGGCTACTGAGAATACCATCAACTATACAGGAAGTGTGAAGAGGCACATTATAACAAGAAAGAATGCTATCACATTTTAGAAGCTTGTTGTGTGGTGGAAGGCCATAATCTATCTTGATATAAATATTGTTGAATGATTCTTCACTATCTTTATTATAGATATCACTCATTTCATGGACAACATCTGCGTTGCTACATGTTTCATCATCCTCGGAAATGGCTATATCCTCATGATCTGCATAATTACTCTCTTCATCAGTATAACTCACATCAGCTTCATCACTGTCACTTCCTGACTCTTCCAAATCAAATGGGAAGACATGAGGCACCATTTCCTTCTCGACAATGCCTTGAGTGGAATACATTTTGCTTTGAACAAACCCATTGGTTTGTGGCTCAATGCAATGAAACTTTGAAATTCCTGGCAGAGCAACAGCTTCTTTAAAGGCCTTACTTAGGCCAAGTGAAGTAGCTCGATCTTGTATCTCTTTCTTTTCCATAAGATGAACAGAAACACATGAATTTAACTTGGTGGCTACTTCATGGAAGGACTTGGCATCAGTAATGTGTGGTGCTCTTCTGGATGACACAGCATTCCAAACCAAACGCTTTATTGTGCCACCAATGCCATCAACAGCACCTTTGCCATGCGACGTGGCAAAGTAGTTCCATTGGACATGCACAATCTTGTCAAGTTTTGACAGAATACTCACTATGTATTTATTTTTAAACTGTGAACTGGGCCCATCTGAAAATATGTATACATTGGTGACCTCTGGGTGCTTCTGTTTGACAAACTTTTCAAGTACTGTGGACATAAACACTACCACTGATGTCTTCTCGTGCTCTAGATCATCTGATACAATCACATGTGATTCACAGGTAAGATCTTTGGTTGCTTCATTCCTTGTCCAGACAGCCACAGTAAACAATGTTATCTGCTCTTGGTTCCAGTGAGCTGACTGTATTTCGTCTTGATATTTACAAGAATAGTTCTCAGCAAAATCAACTTGGACAATGGCCTCCCCCTGTTGAAGGTTTGATTTTCTCTCCTCAAAGTAGCTAGACTGCTGTCTTTTAATAAAGACATGTTCAAGAAAGCTTGGCATTTTTGAGCCCAATGACTCAAAGACATCTTTGATGGTACCTTCTTTGTAGACCTTCTTTGTTTTCTTACATACTTTTGAGGGCTTGTTCTTTTTAGCTGGTATTGCAACTTCTACTCTCTCCCACTGATTCCATGACACTTGTTCACACATAGATGGCTCACAGCTCTCCGCCATTTCATCCAGCCAAGTGTATGTTGCACAGTTTTGGCATCTACCAAGCATGCATTCCTCTGAGCTACTATCACAGACAAATTTGTCTACAAAGTCACCAGAATAACTTGGGAAGCCTTCTACTTCTTTAGAAAGACAATCACAAATGAGACGGATGTTCTCATGATATAGACACAGACATACATTACGAGGTGTATCTGATGAAAGACGAACATTAACTGGTCGCAGAGAACTGAATTTACTCAGACCAATTTTAACACCTGGGTGTTCCTTCTGAAACAGAGCGTGAGCCTCTCTTAGCGAAAACATCAAGTGCCTTTTCTGTAGATACTCTTTCTTTCCACTTTGCCTCTGAATGACATAGTCTTTCTTTCCAGGAGCTTGGCGGGACACATAATCTTTGCAGTAGAATTCTTTGACCTTTGTTATTGTTGCTGCTGCTACCTTTTTATTTCCTCCGCTGTTGCTCTTTTTACGCTTGGCAATTACAAGGCCTGATGTGGTGGCTAACTTTTTGATCACTGCATTCCTTTTTCTTGGACTTTTGGGTAGGTGGGACTTGACTTTTCCAATTGCCTTTCCAAGAGCTTGAGGTGTTGCATAAGCATGCACATTTTCTTCTTCACCACTGCAGCTTTTTTGCGGTTGGGCCTTTTGTTTTATTCTACTTCTTCTCTTTCTCTCTCTGGCTTTCTTTCTGATGTTTTCTAATTCTATCTCACTGAGTGGTTTGCACTTCTTTCTTTCATTTCTTTTCCGTTCTCTATCCTTTGCCTTAAAAACACTGCACTTTCCAACATCTTCTCTCAACTTTTTACGGAATAATTTTGACCTTTCAGTACTCGTTTTTGCCATTGTATGGCTGTAGAAGTTGAAAAACAACTTCCTTCATACAGCACATACAAAGAAGGAATATTGGTCAGCAGTTTTATCACAAAGTGCATGCTCTATCCATAGAGCATGTCACTCATATAGTAGGCTGCTGACCAGTCATTTCTATATTTGCTTTATTTTTACTGCAAAAGTTTTCCCTTCTAAAATATACTGATACAAACTTGATACAAAGATAAAATACTAATCATATTCTTGTTGATTATCATTTATTTCATTTTTTTCTCTTTAAAAATAGTAAACATTTTACTTCACGGGCATTATGAAGTGTTTTGGGATTAGAAAAAACCTCTTTTCCAAACATCCCCAAAATGTCACGTCTGCAACAAATTGTGGTCACATCCGCAACACAATGTTTTCATTAATGAATCCATGGCAACAAGTGATTTCTACAATCTTTTTTTCAGATTCATTAAGCACAATTACTATTGTATTTAGTTAGTATAAGCAGTCACTTTGGAAGTTTTACAATTAACAGGAAATTTGAAATAACCAAGAGCAATTGAGATCAATCGTTGTTTTTGGAGTCACGTCCGCAACACACTCTAAAAAATTATTCTCTCTGTATCTTAAAGTGGTAGTCAAAATGTTTACTGCCAAAATGAAAGGTACTAAAAGGGGTTATTTTATGACATGGCTAATTTTAATTCAAGTATTTGGGATCTGGCATTGGGAGACATTTAATACCCAAATTTTGTCTCCAAATGTCACGTCCGCAACATGGAATTGGCCTGTAATGCACTAATACCGCTCTTTTCACATACATGTAGCAACAGCAACCTGAATGAGTAGAAGTTGCAATCAAGTCTTGTGCATCAGTAAACACAAATACATCTTTACAATCACAAGAACAGTTGTATAAGAGATTGACCTGACTGTTGGCAAGGGATTCAAAGCCAAAAGCAGGGCACAGCTCTTCAACTCAATGTTTAAAAACATCCAAAGAGAATCTTTCCCTACGCTCACTTTGCACTCAAAACTTGTTGAAAAATTTAATTTAAGTACAGAAGACAAAAAGATTGGTGATTGACCAATTGCATTTTTTTATTTGGGTCAAAAGTCATCAGTATGGAATTTAGACGTTTCTTTGGAGGAATCCATTTCAGAGCAAGCACAAAGCTGTGACTGCTTTTGCAGGCTACATACTGCCTTAAATAATTTCCTAAATGGAAGAAAACCTTAGCCTAGAAACCTCAAGGTTAATAACATAATACATAATGTACATAAACTTGCAGAGACTGAGCTAGAAATGGAGCCAGAAGGGACAATTTGGCCCAATTTGGTCCTTTTGCCATTTCCTTTCCTTTGGAAGCAGGACAAAGTGGGACAATTTGACACTTTAGTTATCATATTATTTCAAAGGACAAATGTGTTTTTAAAGCGGAAATGGTGGAATGGTGCAGCCTGGCTTGTTCCCTGAACTTGAAATATTATTTTGCATGTACACTGGTTGTACTATTAGCACAAATTAATGAACTACTCACCTTTCTCCTCCAACTTGCTTCTCTTCAAATAGTTCACATCTACCCAGGATATCGTCAGTCATGTTATTGACAGTTGTTTGGATAGCCCCTCCACATGCTTTCATAGTACGCTTCAAGTCTTCTTCAGGAACACGACCAGCACAAAACATGTCCCTGGCACAACAAACACACACCACATGAAATCAAGTGTCTTTCAGAACAAGATGCAAGTGTCAGGGGATAGTACTTGTATAAACATTAATGCAATCACAGGGTTGTACATGTAGCAAAGAAAAATAGCAGTTAGTTAATTTGTTAATACAATGTACAGCTGGTTATTGATGTGCAGAATTTGTCTGTGGTCTTTCTCAGCTGGCAAAATGAAAGCTGGTGATTCTTTCTTCGCTGGCAAAAATCACTGGAAGTCAGCACTTAGCAATAACACTGCATCCAAGGTTGGAATGGCACACCATGTGAAATGTACAATACATACATTTATTATATGACAGGAGCTACTTCCGGTCAAATGGCACGCGCTGATTGGCCGTTTAGCGGGCGGAATTCTCCCGTAATGCCCACGGGCAATACGGATTTTCCCGCTGCAGTGTTTGTGTACACGAACCGGTCGAATTAAACCTTAAAAAGTTAAAACAAAATATGCCATATAATAAACACCTTATTAACCTCGCTTGCTCGGTCTGTACAGAGAAATATCAGACCTTGGTTTTTCTGTACAGACCTCGCAAAGCCTCTGTCTGTACAGAAAAACTGCGGTCTGATATTTCTCTGTACAGACCTCACGTTCGGTTAATAAGTAGTTAGTACAGTACAGCTAAAAAATAATGCACGCGCAAGAACTTCTTTTTACGCTTATAATTAATTATCAACCACCAGAAGTTTGACCCGCAAGAACTTCAACCGCAAAAAGTTCAACTTAATTCAAACGGGTCATCCCTTCGACTGGAAAGAAACAAATATGTTACATTTTGCAGACTGAGGTTCACGTTCTGCAGGAAACATCAAATTAGAGTACCAAAGAAATATATTAGAACAACAAACACAAAACTATGCAGCAAAATAATTTTTCGCATTTTGGAAGTGAAATTTCACGTCTTACATTGGAATTCAAGTGCAACTTTTTGCTAACACTGCTATTGAATAATGGCCCTAAAAGTGCTACTGAAGCGAAATTTCATCATTAAAGTTAAGATCTCACTTGAAAGTCCTTTCGAAATGAGGAAGAATAGCATTTTCTGTTTGTCAATATCTCATCTCGTTCCAGAGATATTAAGGTTTTTGGAATATGCAAATTAGATGGTCTGTGACGTAATAAGGTAATAAGGTAATAAGGTTTCGGCTCAAATCATTGCAAATGTTCGCGGTCCTAATAATTTATAAGGTATATTTTCGAAATTAAAATCTCAAGTTCTTGGCGTCTCCACGTGCAATCAGTCCGAGTTTTGATCGCTGCACTTTCTGAAGCCAAGTTGATAATGAAAACTGTGTAAAACTATACTCTTAGTCTTACAATGTACCAGAAAACTTCTACTGTGAAAGTGGAATCCTTTTGAACTAAATGCACTTTAATTCATCGAATAGTCTTTCCAAAACTTTAAAGGTCAACAAGAAGTGGTAATTTGCATATTGCGATCGACTCAACAATAATCGCTAAACGTGCAAATCAAAGAAGTCGGATTGAACTGCAAAACCAGAGAAACCTGGCAAAATGAAAGAAACAATTAATAAACACTACCATAAACGAAAGCAAATTGTTAAAAACATCTCAATGTCTTTGAAAATAAGTTTTTCAAAAATATTACCGAAAGTCTTTCTAAATAAATTTGCCGTGCATGTACTCACGTTCGAAGTTCTTGCATTGCATTGGACTTGAAACTTTTTGTATTATTTAACTTCGTGCGTGTTCTTGCAGTTGAGCCACAAAAAGCGGATTATCCACTCTTTACTTCTTGCGCGTTCTTGCAGCTGAGCCGCAAAAAGCGGGCTATCAACTTCTTAAACTTGCGTTTGTGCCGCAAAAAGCGGGTTATCAACTTCTTGCAGGTTCTTGCGGCGCAAGAAGTTCTTGCAGGACTTCTTGCGGGTGCATTATTTTTGAGCTGCACTGTATGTCCTGATCACAGCAAACTTGATGCAAACATTAAAGCAAACATGCATCATGGTTCATAGAGATTTCAGAAGTTTATGTTCAAGGACTTCTTTTCCAGAGCTTCACACATTAGTAACCTCAAAATTCACTGCAATAGACCTTTATCATGCAGCGACCATTTTGGAGCCCTACAAGCAATAGCTTTTGCACTTCCAGCCTCGTCTCTACCTTGGAAGTTTGGAAGTGTAAGAACAAAGGTTTTTATTCTCCTGGGACACATCATGGCCACTGCACGATAAAGGTCTATTTAGACCGATGTTTGACTTCTTTGAATCGTTCAGTGCTGCTCTAGCAACCTTTTTGAGGCAAAAAATAATGAGTCTGTTTTCCTGTCTTATTAAACATCCAAGGAGGTTTCAACAAAATGCAAGGAGTTTTGCAGGGTTCGAAATGAGCAGTAGCCAACTGGTAACATGTTATGGTCAATAAATTGATTTTGCTAGTGAAATTTACTGATGTTAGCAATTTTTTGGTGGTGCTGAATATATAAGCGAACCAGAAATAACCAACCAAAAATAAGCAATTTGAACCACCACACATGGCATTTATTGTTAAGAATGAAATGTAGCGCTTCTTGTCAGGAATACAATACAATTTTCAACCTGTTATTATGAACACCATTGGAGGAATTATTTAACTTGAATGTCGTCCGGGCCCTTTTTGCCTAGCGCGGCCCAAATAAGTTAATTTCTACACCTGTTTTGATAAAGGACAAAACCTAATCTGTCAAAATGTAAGGACTTAACAATATTTCAAGGACCTTTCAAGGCCCATGCAAACCATGTGTATTTAAAATACCTGTCAGCAAAATACTGAGTGGCCACATCTCCAATAGGCAGCTTAGAGAGCACGACCTTGGCACCACTCTTGACCACCTTGTCAAGTTTGTCATAAAGGATGTCCCACTCAGCATCCACTATGCTTTGATAGTCCTGCAAATAAGTCAATAAAGACATACTGTACCTATACATCCATTATTTTTTGAGGCAGGTTAAAAGCAGGCAGCAACAAAATTAATGTACATGACATGTATTTGAAAGTTGTAGGACTGTCAGACCATTTCAATATCTTACTGAAAAACTTTCTTTGATTACTAAATAATATTTACAAGACAGTAGTGCTTTTGCTACTTTGTTTTCTACAAGTTGTGTAGAGTGAAAATTGTATACCGCAGGGCTCAAAATAGCAACAAAATATGACCAGACATTTAAGATTTTTGGCAGGCCATTGAGTGTTTTAAATCATTTCCAAGCATATTTTCACCTGCCATTCTGAAATTTGGCCTGCTTTTTGGCCATTGGCAGGTCACTATTTTGAGTTCTGTACAGTGTAAGAGATATTTCAGATACATTTGTACATCCAATTATTCTTGGGAAAACATGCAGAAATCAGTTGCATTTAATGCAATTTCTTGACATCCTATAGGTGTTACAAGACTTGCATACCGCATGTACATTTTGTACATTCTTGTAACTAAAAGTTAAATTTAAACACTCTATGGGAAGCAATTAATGTACACTAAACTACATGTACAGTCCCGCTCAAAAACTTTGCAACCGTCAGCGCCGCTAATTTTTTAGCGGCTGGGCATTAGTGGTTTGGTGGCACTAACGGTAAAAACTGGTGGCTAGCCGTCGACGCCACTAGATGTTTGGTGGCTAGCCGTCAACGGCTCAAGACATTTGGCGGCTAGCCATTAGTCAGTGCACGATTGAAAAAGTTTTCACTGCACTGTACTGCGGTGTGAGTTAATGTAAACAAACTGAAGTCGAAAATTAGCATATTAACAATAATTGTAGTCGCATCGTGTCTGACAGAATCGAAGACATTTTTTTGGAAACTTCACAGATTTTCCCTGGAATAACTAAAGAAAATCGCTTCAAAACCGTTCAGTAAAACTCGAACAGCAAACAGCTAACTTCCTGTTTCATTCTTCACGTGTTGCTTTAAACCGCTTTGCTGCGCAGACATTGTCTGGTTTTTGACACAACAACAATGGAGTGCCACACCGTGAACTTCGCGGGAAGTGTGACTGTAGTTTTTACCACACAACTACATGGACTCAACCTTTATGGAAAATGAAAAAGATGTCCAATAAAATATTCTGGAGTTCTTTTATTAATGTGGATGCGTTTTTCAAAGGTCTCAATAATTCTACGACACGGCTGGAAGCGTGACACTTTCCACGAACTGATTTGAATAATCATCGTATTTATACAATGTAGGTCGTCAGTGTTTGGCTTTAAAATCGCCTGGATCGCACCAGACATTTTCTACCTTCAGAATAAAATGTTTTGTAAGTTTTTATTTCATTTTCATTTCGTGTCTGAACAGTTTCACCTGATGCCAGAAATGCTTTGAGTCGATCTCTGCCTAAGTGAGAAGTTTTGGCTGTTTTCCAATTTGTTGTCAAATGAATGTTAATTGCCGTGAGATCACACTGTATCAAATCTTCTGGAGTTTTTAACTTCATCACTTTGTGATGTGTTAATAAAATACCCCACCTGCAAAAAAAATTTTTTTCGGCAACCTGTAATGGGACGGTGAAGTTAGTTGAAGTTCAGTGAACTTCTACATTCAGTGGGCCGTGCGCTGTGACTCGTGAGAGTCGATGAATCAAACTTATACGGCTGACTAGTAGACGTAAAACGTTTCAAAATTAACTACTCAAAACTCGGCCGCTGACACTAGATGGTAAATTTATTTTAGTTGAATACTTCTTCCTTCAGTACTGCCACGTAAACCAATGAACTGACTAATAAAACAAACGTTTCAAAAGAAATTTCTCAAAACTCGGCCCTGACGAACATTTCAAAATAATTAAACTTCTCAAATGCAAAATACTTCAAGTCAGCGCATAAAAGGCTTCAAAATAAACTTCTTGAAACGTCGGCGGCTCAACGATTTAGTGGCTTAAGCCGTTGGTGGCTCAGAGGTTTTGGTGGCTAGCCGTCGACGACGCAAGACATTTGGTGGCTAGCCGTCGATGGTTCAAGCCGTCTAGTGGTTTGGTGGCACTAACAGTAAAAGTTAGTGGCACTAGCGCCGCTAAAAGCCGTTAGCGCTGTTTAGTGGTGGTTGCAAAGTTTTTGAGCGGGACTGTATGAACACTAAATGAATCCTGCATTGTCAATGGACTTTTCACACCAGAAACTTTTGCTGTGCTTTGATCAGCAATTTCAAATAGACTATGTAAGCTCCATGTACATGTACAATCCATAGATTTCACAGCAATTTGAAAATTCAAGAATTCAGTTTGAAATTGCCATGAAATCGCACTCCAAAACTTGTCCCTCAAATCGCTGCACAGATTGTGTGTACACAGACTTAAAGTGCCCCTACTAACCCCAATCTTTTTACTTATTTATTTAAGTAATGGTCCAGATAAGAATTGTAGTGTCAACGGCAACGAATGTTAAAAGTGTTAATTTTCTATTATTCTTTCTCGTAATTTCAGTGGTTGATACTTATAAATTCAATAGAAACACATCGAAATAATGCATTTGTGACCTCACACGCAAAAACGTACACTAACGGTTATCCGTTAAATGGGCAATTTTTTACGGTTACCTAACGCTTTTTCAGATCCTGAAAAGCTAACGATTTTCGATAACCGTTAAATGGTTTGGCTTGAAGAGCTAACGGCTTGCATAAGCGTTTAAACGGCTTAGAATTTTTTTTAACAATCTACCATATTGATTAAACGGTTTCTCTCTAAAAACTAATGCTCTGCATTAAACGATTAAACGGCCTAGCCAAAACTTCTTTCTCAGCACAAACGGCGATCTCAAACGATCTGCTGAAAGTCAACAAATTCTGAACTGAGAGAACTTTGTTGTGAAGTGGATTTAACCTCTCCGGTCATTTATGAAGTAAAGTGATCAAAAGCGATCTTAGAACTGTACTCGGAATCCCTGTACTCAAAAGCGCTAGGGATCCATATTGTATATTGTCACAGCGGACTTTCATCCAGTCTGAAAATGAACTACTTTCATGCCTATTTGAAGCTGTAAACCAACAAAGTAACTGCATGTACCACTCGATAACTTTACAGAACAGCCGTAAAATAATGCACGCGCAAGAACTTCTTTTTGCGTCCGCAAGCCAACAGGTTCTTGCGTGCAGCTTGCACTTGAAATTACTGTCAGAACTAACGCAAGAACTTAAGACCCGCAAGAAGTTCTTTCCGCAAGAAGTTCAACCCGCAAGAAGATGCAAGAACGTAAACTTTTAGAAGAGCGGCAAGAATGCTGAAGAACACGCAAGACATGGCATATGAGAACCTTTGAGAACCATGAAAGTTTACTTGAGTTTATAGATTAGCTGAATACCCGCAGACTTGAATGTTTTATTAACTTGTCACAAAGAAGCTGAAATCAAAACTCCAGAAGATTCGGTACAATAATTACTATCTCATGCAAATTATTAATCAGACAACAAATTAAAATATCCAAAAAACGTATTCACCAGTGTATCGATTTCACAGAATAGACTCAAACCAGTTTTCACATCAGGTGGAAACTGTTCAGATGCGTAGATAAAATGAAACTTTCAAAACATTTGGTTCGGTAGGAAGACAATTTTTAGTACGAGTCCCTCATCCAGCACCAACCCAAATGGCAAATCTTACCTTAACATTGTCTAACCTCACTTCAGCATTCTCTTTCTCTGCTTTGAGTTCTAGCTCCACATTCAACAGGGCAATCCTGCAGTTCTTGTACTTTTTCGGCTGCATCTCAAACCCAGCATATGAAAAGGTCTTCTTAAATGCAACTCCCTCAATAAGCATAGAGTCCTCAACAGCACCTCCAGAGACTTTCTTCATACCAATCATGTTAAGGGGCAGTAAATCATCCAACATCATGACAGCATCCACAACCATCTTGGAGAATAAATCTTTCTGGTTGGCAATCAATTTTGAACTCAGGGCTGTTGCAGCACAGCGTTCTAGCAACTTCCTCATTTCCCTGGTGAGTATACATGTATGTAATTTGATATAGGATTTATAACACTATTTTGGCATATACTAAAAATCATGTGACTGATAACGTCATAGTTATGTCATCACCATAAAGTGAATTGTGGGGATCCAATACCATGTCTGTCAAAGATTGAGCCATCTGCCATTAGAAATGAGGGAGATATGGACATGTACTTAATCACATGATCGATGATGTCATTCTTACGACATCACCACCAAGTGATTTATGGGGACCCAATACCATGTCTTTGAAAGTTTGGGCCAGATGGCATTAGAAATGAGACCAATGTCATCCTTATATTTCATATTTCAAATTGTCAAAAAATCTGATTAGTGTACCACACAACACTTCAAACAGTAAAAGTCTCATTTATAGTGTACCATACATTACTTCAAATGTTAAAAGAAGTATTTGCCTTTGCTAACTGACATGTTACTGGGCCCCTGGTCGCAGTGCACCACCCTGGCTCCCTGCTTTACTACATAGGCTTTCAGTAACTTTAGGTACATGTACAGTACTGTAGGTATTGAAAGGGCTTTGGAAGAAAAGCACTTCCACTAATAAAAGATTAATACTAAAATCCAAACAACTGAATGAGAAGTAGCAGCAGTAACCAGATTGCAATGAAATATCCATATGCAATGTACACAAGAGAGAATACAGTTTGGCATTTGAGCTTGGTACAGTTTCTGTACATCCTCAACAAGCCACATTTTACAACTTCTAAAAAAGTCATGTAATAATTATTAAATACATGTAGAAATCTTGTCAGGAAAAGCAGAAAAATAATCATTTGTGTTAAAATGTAATGTTCATGCCCCAGTTTTACACTGATATATATATACATGTAACACCAGGTTGTTTGAAGCAAGGGTATTGTTTCATCCCTAGCATAGTGGTATAAAATTATCTGTAATTGTAGCACTTATTACCCTTAGTTTACCCTTGCTTTGAACAACCAGGCCCTCAGGTACATGCAAATCCATAAGTGTATTTTTGAGTACAAATTTAACCAACTATTGTTATCCACTGGATTGGGATTTGTCCAGCAGATACAATGTAGCTACTATCCACCCTTGAACAATCACAGCCGTAAGTCTAAATGTAGTATGTACTTACTCTGGGTCATCTTTCTTCACATGAACAGCAAGCTCTTTGATCCTTTTAATAGCCTGGTAATATATATGATACTAACTCCATTATCATGTAATGTGTAATGTAAAAACATAATTACATTAAGGAACATTCAATACTAATCTTCAAAAGGTATGGACACTGACATAAAAATGACTGTCATTATTTTATGTCAAAATACTGCGGCAAGCTGCAGTTGCCAGGTATCCCTAACCAGGGGCTAATGTTCACATACATCAATGATTCCTGGGTCACATTTGAATTTGAGTTTGGTTTTTGTGGAGGGAGGAAAACCAGAAAATCTGGTTAAAACCTTAAACTTGGTAGAAATAACAACTTCAACATTGCATGGCCACTGCAGCAATGAAAGGCAAAGTCCTTGCTACATAATGTACTTGTGCCAACCCAACTCCCTATTTAAAAAGTACATGTAGCCTCTGTAGTACACTATACATACCAGATTAGCTGCTTTCCTGTAACTCTTGATTATAGTCTGTGGGTGGACTCCCTCCTCAACAAATGACTTCACTTGCTTTAGGAACTCACCGGTAAGAAGTGTGACTGATGTTGTACCATCACCAACCTATAAACACCATGAAATGCAGGGTTTATTTTGCAAAACAATAATAAACAACGACAATGCCAATGATGCTACAAATCTTATGAGGCCAGAATATTGTCCCTTGGCACACTGGGTTATGGTGCATTGCCTGTTAACCCTGTACCCTAACTATTTTATGGCTCAAGGAAGTTCTTCTCTTCATTTCTTAAACCTGCTTCTTCCATGTGGGATACTTAAAATATAATTAAATGCATGCACTGGACTATTTATTCAACCACATAATTACATTGTATTTTTGTGTTATTCTTCTCAAAAACAGCACCCAAGTCCCCAGGGGAAGCCAGGGTTATTCAATCAATGGCACTCAATCAAGCATAATAACAAAACATTTCCAAAAGCAATTCAACTGCAAAGTCTTTTAGTTTAGGCAGAGAAAAGTAAACTTCTGAGAGATTTGTTCCGTTCCTCTGTGATAATAGTATTATAAAGTGATAACATAACATTTCGGGAAATTAGTGATTAAATTGCCCCTCGAGCCTCAGGAGGATATGTAAAAGTCCCTCCGCCTGCGGTGTTGGAACTTCCAGCTAGACTACAGAATACCCTGCCACTCATAAGTGACTTCGGTGAAGACGTCTACATGCATGCATTGACACCAACATGTTCTACATAGAGTACAATATATTATGGTTAGCCTGTGCTATATCAAGGCATAGACGGGTTGACACATAGCCACTAACCAGGAGCATAGCCAGGATTTTTTTAGAGGTATGCACGATTCATCAAATAAGTTGAATTATTTTACAACCCAACCCCCCGTAACCATGCTACACAAGTCTGTCTTTTATTCACAACTGCACAACTGAGTGGTCTCTATGCGCACAATCTTTTTAAATGTTGTAAATGTTACAAATTTACCAACTCTACTATCAATGTCAACATGATCAATGTGCTACATAACAATTCACTAAAATTGGAATATCGAGCTATTACAGCTATGTTTCCAGTTTATAAGCAAAAGGATACCCGTCTGTTCTTCTTGCCAGCAAATTCTGCTATGACATCATCGATGCTGACTTCCTTGTGCTAGTGAACATGAAGTATCACCAGCAAGGATAAATGCTTGGCACTCATGGTGCTCCTAATCGACGTCTTAATTATCTTCATGCCGCTAAAGCTGCGCTCTGCGACGCAAGTCAACACAGGACATACATGTATCAATAGAATCTTTACAGCCACATAAATTCCTGGATCAAAGTCAGGATTGGCATGGTCTAATGTTTCCACCAAGGTCTGCGGCTTATTCTCATCTTCTTCCAGCAGCCACCGATGACGCCATCTAATCACCTCTCGTTTGAAATCATCTAGAGACAAGTGCATGTCATCTCCATAGTAGCTGTAGATGTCTGTAGAATATCAACGCCCCTACCAGCCACACAGTAGCTTCCTTCTACTTAGACTTGAACTGTTGAACTTCTGTGGTTTTACTGTGGTAGACTGAGGCGTAGATGAGTTGACGCATAGCCAGCCACACAGTAGCTTCGTACTACTTAGACTTGAACTGTTGAACTTCTATGGTTTTCCTGTGGTAGATCGAGGAGTAGATGCGTATCGGAATTCTAGGTGGGTACCTTCGTGTGGTGGGGTATTCTGTAGTCGCTCCGAACTTCCACAAATCCTCCCTCGGCTCTCGTGGAAATTAAATCACTAATTTCCCTCATGCCATTTGCTATTTTTTACTTATAAATATCTTTGGAAATTGTTTTATGTTTTGTACACCTAGGCCTGTGGTACAATTAGAATCTACTTGTACATCGCGAGTACTACATTGTGCTTCTGATGCAGAGTAATGCTGATTTCATGAAACTGGATCACATTATTACAACATTTGTGACCTTTCACGAGAAAACGTACACTAACGCTTTTCCGTTAAACGGGCAAATTTAAACGGTTAGTAAACGCTTTTTTGGGTCGTTTAAACGCTTTTCCAGATCGTTTAAACGCTTTTCCAGATCGTTTAAACGTTTTTTCAGATCGTTTAAACGTTTTTTCAGATCGTTTAAACGCTTTTTCAGATCGTTTAAACGCTTTTTCAAAACGTTTAAACGCTTTTTCAGATCGTTTAAACGATTTTTCAGATCGTTTAAACGGGCAGCTTCGGAAAGCAAACGGTTTACCAAAACGTTTAAATGGACTGGATTGAAGAGCAAACGGTTTCTAAAAACGTTTAAACAATCTTGGAAAGTGATTAAACGGTTTTCAGTGATAGCCTAAACGATTAAACTGCTTGCGGAAAGCAACTCGCGAGTGTCCTGTTGGCCCTGTAAATGTTTGCGGATAAGAGCGCGTCACTGGATGGATTTCTATACAGGGGCAAGAAATTTCCCTCAAAGGCGTGATCTTGGAGTTAAAACTGAAACGAAAAGCGCTAACTCCTTGCAGTTTGTCACTTTCAACTTTACGAATAACTGCAAGGAAAACGATACTTCAAATGTCCTAACAGGTTTCAGACAACTTCAATAAAATCGTTGTACACTTACATCCAATCAGAATATGAACTACTCTCACGGTCATGATTTCGGAACAAAGATTTTAGATTTAGATTTTATGAAAGTAAACTATACAATAGCGAATGCGCTAAAATAATAGTAGGTACTCTCTCTACCGCTGTCAGTTTCTCAGTTTCCCTGCTCTTCGACTGATGCAACGTGGAAAGTAAAAGCAAGCCGTTAAACTCACCTGAAAACTTGTCTAAATTGCCATTTGCAGGCCTATCTTTTTCTTCTTACGATGTCTTCTTTGCAATCTTGCGACTCCCCGTTATGTTCATTAAAGTTAAACCGGCACCAAATTAATGATTTTGAATGCGAATTTCCTGATCCGACTTCCGATCCCGAGTGGTTTGTTTTGGAAGTGAGTTCCAGTGTTCCGACTTACTGGTAGTAACATACTAATCAGAAATATTGTGCTACATATACTCGCGCAAATGATTCGGCGTAGCGGATCCCTTGTTTTTCTGCAAGAACACCGATTATTCTGAGCGCATCGGTGCCGTCATGCGCGCGAAGTTGTAAGTTAATTTGCATGTTTCCATAACAACAAAGAAAACAATACGCTGTGGATCAACAAGACAAAGAAACCGGCAAAGACGACATTTTCGAGAAGTTAGAATCAGCCAACTGAGTGTCAATGTAAATATTGCTAAATGATGTTTTCAATAAAATGTTTATTTTACTCTTAATGACTAATGTACTTGCAATTTGGTGATATGCGTTTAAAGACAATGAACAAAGTCGAGCGCAACTGCCTCGTGGGGACGCGTAAATCAGTTTGATATACACCAGGAGGTTTGCCATATCCAGGGATTGAAGATATCTAACTATGGAACTCCGTTATTGGACCCTTTGAATTGTCTAAACTGTTCCAGGACCCCTAGCCTACGTACAGCATCCCCTACGGAAACGATGAAATCGCCTTTCTCCCTCAAGTAGTGGATGCTGTACGCAGGCTACGGGACCCCCTACAATAAAATAGGTCTGAACTAGAAAAAAAAAAAAAATTCAACTCCAAGCATTGGATGACTTAAATATTTTCCTTGCTGTGGTAAGTAGTCAGCCATTCTAATATCTACTTGATGTAGAAAAAAAAAAGGTTAGATGCCACTCAAAACGTCTGACAGCAATCCCCTGGCTTGTTCATTTCACTCCGGTGTGTTTATCTTCACATCACATTCTCTGGTCGATCTGGCGTACAGCATGGCTTGATCATTGTTCGATTCTTCAGTGTTCAGGCCAGGTAAGTCATTCTGTGTAATCATTTTAAATAACGCTAATATTCTTATATGCTGCCCTTTACAAATGAGTTCAAACACTTGTGATAATTATAATTTCTGAAATTGAAGTTGGAACCCCGCGGTATTTTTGTGTCCGAAATGAGACACGTGTCTGCATCCCTGAGTCGGTCGTTTTCTCAGGCTAGAGAATCGTAAAACTTGGAAGATGCCACTTCGCAGCGTAAAACTTAGAAAACCTCTAGCACCCAGGTTATTTAACTTGTGGAAATTCATCTTACATTTTGTATAACGGTGTTAAATCTCGTATTTTGTCACACCTTTGTTATCTGAGGATTATAATAAATATTTATGTATTGCAAACCAGCAATTACCATAAGTGAGTTTCGAACCGTTTGAATTAAGTTGAACTTCTTGCGGGTCGAACTTCTTGCGTTTAAGAAGTTCTTGCGATTCGAGCTACAGTAACTCAATGAGGGTGAACGTTTGTTTACTGGCTCGTCCGTGTCCGTGGCAGAGGACACTCACCAAGGCTCACCTGCGGTAAGAAATACGCAATATCGATCTGTCAAAACAAAAGGAAGATAAGTTCTCATGGTGAAGTACGTAGCGCGGCGTGTAAGATAGTTTGGTTGTTCAATTAAACGGTTTGCCAAGGCAATTAAAAGGCCAAACACGGACTATTGAACGATCCGACAAATCGTTTAAACGGTTTCTGTTTTGAAGCAAACGATTTGCGAAAACGTTTAAACGGGCAGGCTGAAAAAGCAAACGATTTTTCAAATCGTTTAAACGGAATTCTAAACCGTTTAAACGATTTTCGAAAACGTTTAAACGATTTTCGAAAACGTTTAAACGGTTTTCGAAAACGTTTAAACGACTTTTTTACCCGTTTAAACGGATAACAAACGGTTTAGAGCACTAAACGGAAAAGCGTTAGTGTACGTTTTCTCGTGAAAGGTCACATTTTATAAGACACGGCGGTGTTATTGCGTTCGACGAAGGAGAATGCAACCTAATCTGGTGACGGGTTCCCTGTGCCTGTGTGTCACGTGTTTGCCGGTAGCCCCCCAAAAAGTTGTTTTTCGTGGGCGTATTACAAAATGCCTCGATATCACGAACGGCCGGAAAACTGGTAACTATATACACGATGCTCGGAGCAACTCTTACTTTCCCATGCAATGTTTAAAAAGTTAGCAAGCACGATATATCAAATCCTGAGGAAAGTGTGTGCTATCTATCTCTGTAGCATTCAACAAAGTCTGATGCCCAAACTATATCAAGTCAAACATGGTCTGTTTTGTCGGCACGGTCGTTGAACAGAGAACTGAATCAAATCAACTTGGCCATAATTTATGCTGTCCAGTAACAACCGAGTGATTTCTGTTGGCTTGCTCACTGTATTGGATTCTGCTTTTTGCTGTACATACATGTACAGATACCAAAACTACAAACAGTAAGATGACCTGGCTGAAGAGAAATCTAGGTCTGAGTTTTCTAGATACCCGTAATTGCCGTATCTTGTGCGAGTTGTGACACTGTGTATATCTTGGTTATACAAATATTCAACACTAACATATTCAGGCAGAGAGTTAATCTATAACGACACTTTGATGTGCCAAGGAACTGGAAAATCAACACAGTATGAGGTGAGGGAAATTTAAAGTACTGAGTTCATTGCTGTGTTCCCTATTCGATTAATCTACACTGAATTTCTGACGGGCCTAAAACAAGGCTGATCAAAGCCAGGACCCGGCTACCAACATTGACCATAAATTATTCTGCAGCTAACAATGGCAGCCAACCTTGTTTTCACTTGAAAAATACTGTGAATGATATAAGGAACTGCATGGGGTGTATTTTATACACATGCATATATAGTTTATGTTCTACACTGGAATGTACTTAGTATTAATTGTAAATGCTAGGAACTGGAATGCAGCTTATACACATGTGAATAGCCATAGCTAGCTAATAGGGTTGATTTGTGTTCTACACTGACTCCAATTATTGCTGTACACTGTATACCACACAGCAAAATGTGCTATGAATGCTCAAATGAATGCCATAACCATATAAAACACACATGTATACATATTAGCCACATAAGCATTGCATCCAATGATTTAATGTTACACAAACATAATTACAGTTTTATACCCAGATGCATTCCCTTGTATATTAACTTATAAGTCCAGACATCAAAATGTTCACATTAGTTAAAAACAAGCATTATTTTTGATCAGGATTACTTACACCGTCCACAGGCAGCCCAAGCTCAAGTTACGAAAATATAACCGAAGGGTTTGTATGGGAGCGTAGCGAGCTCAAGTTACGAAAATATAAGGGTTTGTATGGGAGCGTAGAGAACTCCGTTTACTAGCCAGAAATACTGTAAAATATTTGAATAAAATGACTTACCTTGCCACTGTGATGTCTTCTGTCGTGTTTCTCTCCTGCACACTCGATTTGAGAACGCTCGACATCCAGAGCGATAAATCCCACCTCAAAGGCATTCTGAGTTCACAAAACCTCTACGAATTCCCGGCCCAAAGGTTGTTCCTTCCATAGAATGCCACTGTTAATCCATTCCTGTATTATCAAGCACACACGACAACATTTTCTTTCTCGAACTCCGTCCATTTCAACTCCTAATCGCCGCCATAAAACTTTCACCGATACCACTGATAAAAGTTCGTTGAAAAGCTGGCTGAGCAGCCTAGCCTTCGCAGCAAAGGTAACCCTTCACGGGTGGGGGAGAATAGATTTCGATCATCAAAACTACCTACTGGCCAGGGTACCCTTGTATGAATCCAAACAATATTTGAAATTTATACAGTATGGAGTTTTAGTTCGAATGCCCGTTTGCCCTAAAATGAAATTCAATAAATCGTCAAAATATTCTTACCTGTTTCTTGTGTATTTCTTTCAGTTTCTGCGAAGCTTCAAGCCAGTCCGTTCAATATTGTCTTATTGAGTAACTTGCCTTCCCTCAGTATAATTATTGGGAAGGTCGGCAAACTGTACGCCGATCAGATGCAGAAAATCGCCTCGAATTCGCATAAAAATCCTGTAGTTCTTACTTTTGAAATATAAGAGCCTTTTATGTTTATATATGTAAAAACGGCTTGTTTCCCAAAGTTCACGGGCTCAGAGCTCATACATATTATACCTTAATTTGAAAACGGTATTTCAACGAACGGTTCTATGGTAAAGTGGTTTAGATCACACACTTTTGATCCGAACGACCGGAGTTCGAGTCCGGCTACATCATGCAAAAAAATTTTTTTTTTACTTCTTTTTCTCCTTTCTCAGTTTTATTTAATCTTTTCCTCTATTTTAAGCTATTAGAGCCGCTTTCTACACTACTATAAAATCGAGGTCGTGACCGTGTTGGGTTGAGAGCCAATACATAACAATGTTTTATTTATTTTTTTAGTGTAGAAGGCGGCTCTAATAGCTTAAAATAGAAGAAAAGATTAAATATAACTGAGAAAGGAGAAAAAGAAGCAAAAAAAATAATTAAGTGCATGATGTAGCCGGACTCGAACTCCGGTCGTTCGGATCAAAAGCATGTGATCTAAACCATTTTACCATAGAACCATTCGTTGAAATACCGTTTTCAAATTAAGGAATATATGTGTGAGCTCTGAGCCCGTGAACTTTGGGTAACAAGCCGTTTTTACAGATATAAACATAAAAGGCTCATATATTTCAAAAGTAAGAACTACAGGATTTTTATGCGAATTCGAGGCGATTTTCTGCATCTGATCGGCGTAGTTTGCCGACCTTCCCAATAATTATACTGAGGGAAGGCAAATTACTGCAACTCCCTCAATAAGACAATATTGAACGGACTGGCTTGAAGCTTCACAGAAACTGAAAGAAATACACAAGAGACAGGTAAGAATATTTTGACGATTTATTGAATTTCATTTTAGAGCAAACGGGCATTCGAACTAAAACTCCATACTGTATAAATTTCAAATATCGTTTGGATTCATACAAGGGTACCCTGGCCAGTAGGTAGCTTTGATGATCGAAATCTAACCTCCCGTGGCCGTGAAGGGTTACCTTTGCTGCGAAGGCTAGGCTGCTCAGCCAGCTTTTCAACGAACTTTTATCAGTGGTATCGGTGAAAGTTTTATGACGACGATTAGGAGTTGAAATGGACAGAGTTCGAGAAAGAAAATGTCGTCCTGTGTGCTTGATAATACAGGAATGGATTAACAGTGGCATTCTATGGAAGGAACAACCTTTGGGCCGGGAATTCGTAGAGGTTTTGTTAACTCTGAATGCTTTTGAAGTGGGATTTATCGCTCTGGATGTCGAGCATTCTCAAATCGAGTGTGCAGCCTTCTCTATTTTTAGGAAGGGGCTCCGAAAAAAACCCCGGCTGAAATCAACTTAAAAAGAGAAACATGACAGAAGACATCACAGTGGCAAGGTAAGTCATTTTGTTCAAATATTTTACAGTATTTCTGGCTAGTAAACAGAGGTCGCTACGCTCCTATACAAACCCTTATATTTTCGTAACTTGAGCTCGCTACGCTCCCATACAAACCTTTCGGTTACATTTTCGTAACTTGAGCTTGGGCTGCCTGTGCACCGTCAACATCATTACAGCAATCTTTCAGCCTTTTGTGTTACCACAGTCCTTTCTCTTACAAAAAACATGTTGAACGCACTTTGATAATCTACGATTACTACTAGTTATAATTTTATAATGAATGGACGAATCATTAACTCATCTCGCTAAAAGAAATACGAATTTACAGAGCAAGTAATATAATTTAACAGTGTTGTGCGGGTATCAGCGGCCATACCGAGGGGGCGGCCCCCGGGCAACCCACGGGCAACCCAGGGGCTTAGCAGGGGATTTGTAGCAAAAACATGCCCAACACGCGGGCATTAGAGCGCTTTTGCATTTTAGTCAAAATACCCCGGGAACATACCCACAGGGTTTGCACGTAGTCTGCTGTCTCAACGTTCAGCGGTTTTCGCCACAGGACTCGCTCGATCGATCAACGTTCTTCGATTTCTTTGTCCTTGGGGTAAGTCATATCATTATCATTCAAATTAAGAGATTAAATTAAGCCATCCACTGTCCGAAGACAGAACAAAGAAATAAAGGATAATATTTGTATAAAACTATTAAGATTTTTGACACTTCTGAAACGTTTAGCTTCTAATACTTATATGTTGCCCAGGTTGCCCCAGGGGTGGGGGTTTTTGTCACAATTTTCTGCCCTACCCGAGGGGTTTTAGCATGTATTTGTCATGGCTGCTGTGACAAATGCCCCTGGGATGGCCGCTGATACCCGCATTAAGAGTGGAGAAGAACGGGTAAGTGAAATCTCACTCCTCCCTATTTTTTCCGACATTTCTCCCTCCTCCCTAGTGAGTTTTAAAATTTCTCCCTAGAGCATGTATGTAGATCCCATTTTCTCCCTCCTCCCTGTATGCTAAATTCTTCCTCCTCCCTAGTTTTTCTGGACATTTCACCCTCCTCCCTGATTTTTTTTGCCAATTCTCCCTCCTCCCTGTTCTGTTTCTCCGCCCTCCATTAAGTCCGACCGAGTAACTTCACTTACTTCAGCATCTTGAGACTTGGCGATATCCACTAGAGTTTTGGCTGCTGGGTGAACTATGTTTAAGAGGTTGATGATCGTAGCTCCATCGTTAGATATAGTCGCTTTCCCTGAGTAAGACATCCACATAATCCAGATATTAAAATATCAGTGACAGTTGAGTATTAAAACACGTGCAGCCACATGTCAAACTGTACAGTACACACACCCAAAACACCCACCTCCGCTGTCAACTATAAGCTTATCCATTCCTCGAGGTCCAAGTGTTGTACGGACAGCATTTGCCACAAACTGACATGCATCGATATTGCTAATAAGTTGTGGGATTCCCTGAGAGGAGTCCGTGCCCTCTTTGAGCAAAATTATTCCCGGTTGCTACAAGTAAAAATTTATAAATTAATCACATTTAGGGCGATAGAAAATACGGAGTACAACGGCAAAACAAGGAAGAGCATTTCAGAGTATGAAATACTCAGTCATCCCTCTTTGAAGCTGTTGTTTCTTGACTTCTAATACAGCACAGAAAGAAGGATGGAAACAGATTTCTACAACAAAACTCACCATCATTTTGGAGAAATGCTACAGACTACTCTCTCTGGTTGCGCAAACCTAATCATTATATTCGAAAAATCACGCATAGCTAAGTTCCCGCTGGCAAACAAAATCGCTGGCGCCTTATACGTTGCCACGTGATCAAATATCAAAGCCCGATTAGTGTTAATCCTGGATTAACTCTGCAGGAGAGGGAAGTGATTATGAGCGTTGACCCCACCTCCCGGGGGAATGAAAAATGGTGAATTCGAAGTGAACATCCCCGCAATGCTCCCGCTATTCCCGGGGGGGGGGGGGGATTTCAAATGACTGGTGCATTAATACATCAATCATCTCTCAGAGTGTTTCCATCTGAATGGAAAGTATAGCCAGAGTCATTCCGCTTCACGGGAAAAGCCCGCGAAACATGCTTAATAATTATAGACCAATTTCGACTTCTCGCGATAAGGTCATAATTTATGAAGGAGGGGGGGGGGGGGGGGGGGGGGAAGCGGAAAAAAAATATTATTAGAGGAATTTCACTAAAGCAGTACCATTCCTCAGGCCTGAAAATGACAATCGACTCTCCTCTCAAAGTCCTCCCTCCCAAAGTCCATGTTTTCTCGGATAAGGACGTAAAGTCCGTCGTACCGCGTAAGACAAGTGTCCCCAATTAGCTGCAAAGCTAAACAAATTGACACTTAAAAAAAGTTACTTACTTTATGCATAAAGACCGTCTCTCCAATGTGGACCTGTTTTTGCACACTGCCCTGACACTGCGCATACCATGACGCAAACTGTAGTGCAAACTGTGTTTTCATCAAATTTCACGCCACGTTGTAACAACAGTCCTCGCTCTAGAATTACCAATAATCAGTAATTGGCCAGTCAAGGATAAAGATAAACATTTGTGAAATTCCGAACGGCGGTAGACGCGCTTAGTGTAGTGGTCATGCCGTCCGTACTACCAAGCAGTACACGCAAACGAGTTCGAGTCCGAGTAGGAGCGCTCAAAATTTGTTTTTACTCTCGTTTACCCTCTGTTCTTGTTTACCTGTGAACCCCAGCTCTAGGTGAGTGAGAACCCGTCGTTTACCCGTGAACTCGTCCGATGGTTAGGGTTCGTTTTGTGGTTCGGGTTAGGATTTGTCTTAGAATTAAGTAGTATTTAATTTGCGTTCTAGAATTAGCGATTATTGGTAATTGAAGAGCAAAAGCCAATTCATAACTCTTTACCGCATCCAACAACAATACAACTGTATAGAGTGTGTTATTGTACTGTCGCCGAGGTGTGCAATGACACTAGTACGTAACTTACAAACAAACAAGTACTATAGCTTCCACAAAGAGTTCCCGCCCTTTACGTCTATAATAGCCTATAATTCACGTGCCACAATGACTTTACACTTCGTGTTATAATAGATTACACTTCGTGCTATAATAGCTCAGGCCTAGGCTTCACGTCTGTCACAATGACTTACGCTTCACGTGTAAGAATGACTTACACTTCACGTGTGTCAGAATGACTTACACTTCGTGTTATAATTCACGTGTGTCACAATGATTTACACTGACGTGCTATAATAGCTTATAATTACAATTCACGTGTCACAATGGTTAACACTTGACGTGCTATAATAGCTTACAAATACAATTCACGTGTGTCACAAAGACTTACACTTCACGTGCGTGTGTCACAAAGACTTACACCGGCTTCACGTGTGTCACAGTGACTTACACTTCACATGTGTCAAAGACTTACACTTCACGTGTATTACAACAGCTTACACTTCACGTGTATTGCAACCCGGGGGGGGGGGGGGGGGGGGGAGGGGGGGGGTACTTACATAAAAAATGGGTATGTATGTGAGGCCAAGAGACTCAAACTCTGACCCTGTTTGACCCAATCCGAGCTCCAAAACCCTGATTGCCCCCTTTTTGGGGAAAAAAAACCTTATTGCCCCTTCTTTAAATTGTTTTCAAAACACGGTCGGATAGATATCCCGGCCGGTATACCGCGTACCGGGATTGCATGCAAAATACGGAACATTTCAAGTCCTCAAGCATGTTAAGGCCTGGTTCAGGGGTCAATTTTTTGGTAAAAACTGTTTTCCTTATTTCAGCACAGCCTAGTATGGTAAGTACGCCAAATTTCTCACGATAATAGGTATCGTCATTCTTGACTACCTTAAGTGGTCTGTGTGTAGTAAAACGTGTCACGTGGTCAGTCACGTGACTTAGAACACGAAATCAGTAAATCAAAAACGCGGCTCCGAGTTTAAAACAGCTAGGATGATGAGTGGATATGTTTAGTTAAGGTTGAAACCTTTTACCTAAATCAACTTAGAAAAGATGACTACAATGTTTCGTTAACGAGTAATTAAGGCGAACATATGCAAAATAGGTCACGTGACTTTTTGTACCCTTAATATCTCCTTATCTTTACATGATAGTCATGTTTTCTAAGCGTGATCGGAAACACTGCGGGAGGAGTAATGTTTTAGCAGGGTTACTTTATATTCATATGTTATCGTCGCAGCCGCATTTCACTTAAACGATTTTATATAATTATGACGTCATCGATCACGTGATACGACAGCCATCCACTTAACAAATTAAGGAAGTTGATATTAGTATTACGGTGTAATTAGTTTTTGTTTAAACTGTTTTTTCTGTCAGAAAACATTTTTTAACGTACATCTATTTTCCCTTAAATGAACCAGGCCTTAACATGCTTGAGTCGGGACGTGGTATTGGGTAAACAAATCAGCAGATGGAGTACATAGATAAGTACTGAAGTACGAATTAGCGGCATCACAATGTAAGGGAACCTCAGTGCTTGCATGTGGACAGGCGATCAAAATGCGGCAACAGAATGTATTTTGTTTGACATAGTAGCTAAAACAAAACTGAACCCTGACTGCCTAAAAAATACTGAACCCCGACCCTGACTGCACCCAAATTATACTCAAATCCTGACCCTGATCTGCCCAAATCAGGTCAAAACCCTGATGCTACCTGCCCAAACTGAGCTCAAAACCCTGACCCACCCGAGCGGCATATACAGACAGACACAGACAGACAGACAGACTTTATTCATTAGCTCTTTGTACTACATTGGTACATCAGATGACTGCTAACAAATTTAAAAAGTTGGTTAATGACGGATAGATTGTTCTGTAATCTTAAAATATAATATATATATAGTTATCATTAAATTAGCTCACATTATTTGTGCTGAAATTATGGTGGATCGCATGTCCATACAATCATAAACATATTTTGCTGCTACTGTTGTGACTTGTCTCGGGGGATCAATGATTACCGAGAATAGTTCTTTTTCTGTCATTTTCTGCTATCTAATTTCGTTAGAGTTTTTAAGGAGGATAAGAAATCATGCCTAATTGTCTGGTAAGTTTTGCATCTCAGCAGGAAGTGAATTTCATCTTCCATTTCTTGTTTGCATGTTGGGCAAATTCGTTCTTCTGGTTTTAGATAAGGTTTAAGGTGTCTTCCTTTTTCAATTTGAAGGCAATGATTGCTTATTCTTAATTTGGTGAACGTAATTCTATGTTTGATGTTTCTGACAAGATCCAAATAGTTTTCGAATTCATACTTCGTTTTGAATGTTCGATAAACTCGAAGTTTGTTACTCTGGTTTGGATTCTGTCGTTGGTCATTAAATATATCACTTAACCAAATTTGTAGTTCTGTGTCTTTCAGTCGTTGCTTTATATTCTTCAGAAATTCCCTAAAATCTGGAGTATTATTTTGGAGTGTCCATATATCACCATAGCCTAGGCTTTGTACGGTTCGCTTAATTTTGTAACTCCAAAAAACTGGGTTGCTTGATTGCAAACTGTCGAGATACATATTTTTTGTAAGCATTGGCTCGTCCCTGGTTAACAATTTTGTCCAATAGTTAATACTTCTGAATGTTAATTCACATCTCAAAGGATATCTACCAAGCTCTGCTCTACATCCATTATTGACTGATGTTCTGCTGGTTCCTAATAGTAACTTGCAAAATTTTGTATGCACTATTTCTATCGGATCATTTTCGTTAGATCTTTTGCTATCGGTCCCCCAGATTTCGCTTCCATAGAGCAAGATTGGTTTTATCAAAGTGTCGAAGAGTTTGATTGTCAGTTTAATATCAGATCTAAAGTGGGATCCCATTTCTTTTTTTAGTTTAAACATTGCCTTCAGTGCTGATTTTTTAAGTTCTTGTGTTGCCACATTAAAGTTGCCGAATGCGCTGAAAGTAAGTCCGAGATATTTGTACATTCGCACATTTTCTAATTGGTTATTTTTATAATAAAAACAATAATTGTTCATTCGTTTTCCGTTATTATTAAAAACAATAGCTTTTGTTTTCTCTATATTAACAGTTAATTGGTTAGTGTCGCAATAACCTTCAAGGCCTTCCAGTAGACTTTGTAAATCATGTTTATTCTTAGATACTAGGACTAAGTCGTCTGCGTAGAGTAAGTTGCTTATATTAGTTCCACCAATACATATAGGATCATTTACTCCTGATTCGTCTAACACTTGAGGCAGATCACTGAGGAAAAGATTAAAGAGGGTGGGGCTTAGCATGCAGCCCTGTTTGACTCCAATGTAACATCTAAACTTTTCTGTGATAACATTATCTATTTTAACTGCTGAATAATCGTCGGAATACATTGAGTGTAATAGTGAGAAAAAATTACCTTCAATACCTGCCTGTTTTATTTTCTCGAACAGCTTTTCCCTTGGTATACTATCAAATGCTTTTTTAAAATCGACAAAGCAAGTAAAAAGCATGTTATTTTTCTTGTTTGGTTTACTTTTAACGTACTTATCGATAAGGCCTTTCAAAACAAAAATGCTATCAACAGTGGAGTGTCGTTTTCTAAACCCAAATTGTTCTTTCTTCAGTATTCCTTTATATGTTAGGTAGTCGTATAATCTCTGGTTTAAAATTGATGTAAATAGTTTACTAAGCGCAGATAAAAGCGTAATGCCTCTGTAGTTCTCTATTTTTGATCGGTCACCCTTTTTGTGGATGGGAGTAATGAGGCCTATGCTCCATTCTTGCGGGTAAATTCCCGAAGAAAGGATCTTATTGAAGAGAGATGTTAGCGGCTTTATGAGTTCTTGTTTACCCCATATTAGGATTTCATTTGGGATGCTATCGATGCCTGTTGCCTTTTTATGTTTTAGTTTTTTAATAGCATTCTCGACCTCCTTTGCCGTTATTTCATAGTCTAAAACCCCTGTTTGTTCCGCCGCACAGTTCATCTGAGCGTTAGCTATATCCTCTGCATTGTCCTTTCGATTATCGTTTTGATTTTTGAAGTGTTCGTAGGATTCTTGTATATCAATGGGGAATGATTGTTTGGCCTGTTTTTTGTTTAAGTTAAACAGATTTTTCAGTTCTTTCCAAAGTTTCTTTGGATTTTTATGGTCTAGGTTTTTTAGTCGAGATTCGATTGATTGTGTCTTTTTCTGTTTGCATAATTTCCTAAAGTGCTTTTTCTTTACATGTAAGTGTTGCCTTAATTGGTCATTGTTTGGATCGTTACAAACCTTTCTCCCGAGAGACTTAAGATTTTCTTTTTCCATGGTACAGTCCTTGTCAAACCAACTGGCATTTGTCTCTTTTAGTTCATTGTCTCTATCTTGGTATTTCATACCTGCTTTTTCACATACTTCTATTAGTATTTCTGTGAAGTTTTTTGTTAGAGTGCTTAAAGAATTTTTATCATATATTTCGCTGTTATTTAACGTTTCGAATTTGTTTTTGTATTCATCAGATTCAAGTATCTCTGGGATTCTGTCTTTTGCTTCTTCGTTAATCATTAATCTTCTGTGTTTGCAAAATTTCGTGGAGTCAGTTTTGCTTTGTGTTGTAAAATTGCTTAATTTCATACCAAATGAAATTTGACAGTGATCAGATATGTCAGGCTGCAATGGGTTAACTACTAGATATCGAATGCAAGGGATAATGTTCGTGTTGGCAATGACATAATCTACTAGGCTACTTCCGTTATACTGAAAACATGTTTTTTTACCTGTTGAATCCCCTATTACTCTACCGTTTAGTATTCTAAGGCTGTTTTCTGTACAAATGTCGATAAGAGCTTTTCCTCTTGAATCTATATTACTTTCGTCTTGAGAATTTCTCTTACTTGGTTGATCAACTTCATAGTCTTCCGGGACTTCAATAAATTTGTTATCATCAAATAGTACATACTCTTGTAAATTGCCTGTACGGGCGTTAAAATCACCCTGAAGTACTACTTCTCCTTTCGCAGAGAAACATGATATTTCGTCTTCTAGGTCCGATATATAATCTTGATTTTGAGTTCTTTCGTAATTACTGGGACTGAGGTATACAGTTCCCAGATAGATATCCTTTGCGATATGAAAATAATTCCTGTCTAATTTGCACCAAATGATATTCTTATTTTGTGTTGGTATGTATTGTACGCCTTCCTTAATTCTGTAGTTAATATATAAGGCGATGCCACCATAATTTCTACTGTTACCAGATTTATCACGAATTTTTATGTAATGTTTGAGTGTTTCAATCTCAAGATCTGATTCTATACTTGCGTGGGTCTCTACAACTCCAAATATATCATGCCGTTTTATGACGTTTTTGACGTCACTCAGTTTCAATTTATTTCCCAATTCTTTATGTTTATAGCCGTGAATGTTCCAAAATCCTAGTTGCAGAGATCCAGGCATTAGTTATATAATTATATAGTTCGGAAAGAATTAATACTTTATATATAGATCTCAGTAACAGTAAAACTTTAGAAGTATTATGCGCATCGAGGACGGTAATTTTCACTGATTTTCCTTCAACCAGTTGGCGAGTATATCGATTACGTACCCAATGGCGGCGGACGTTTGTGGATTCTGTTCATTATTATATTGTATATTTTGTGCGGGAATATAGCTGTCTCGATAAAAAGTTGCATGATCTAGAGTTGGACCTGAGTTATTTCTAGACTGATTTAAAGTTCTATCACCTTGGTGTTGGTAGTTAGACTCGTTGTGTGGCTCTGCCCATCTTCGTTGCTGGTTTTGATTGATTGGTTGATTGTTAACGTTTCTTTCCCATCTGCGGTTGTTCGGTTGACGCTGTTCTCTTTGGCTACGAAACTCCCTTGGTTGCGGTCGCCGTAAGCCCATTTTTGTTTTTAGATTAGCCACTAGTCTTTTGGTTCCCGATTTATTGTTCAGGTGAAGGTCATCGAAGTAAACCTCTTCGTTAATGGTTCCGTTGGGATTTAGGACAACAGAGCGGTTGTCTACAAAAACAACGTTGTCATGTGGGTGGCATAGATTGAATAGTTTGTCATTTGTAGCCATTATGATGTTGTTTTTTCTCACATCTCGGGCATGAAGTATTATTCCGGATATGGTAACGTTGGAATTTGGCCATTTCTCTTCTATGATCCTTATCATGTTGTCTATATTTTGGCATATTTCTTCATTGCTGATCCTGTAGATGTCGTTTGTTCCAGTATGTAACAAAATATGTTCGTACTGAATTTGATCTTCCATTGCTCTTATATGATTTACCATCTCAGTACTACCCCCAGGGATATATTGTTTATTCACGTACCTGTTTGGTGCAAATTTACTTTGGATTATACCTCGTAACATTGAATCCGATAATATTAAAATAGGACCCTGACCAGTTTTATTTTCGACTTCGCTAGGTTTGTTTCTCGGTGCTGCTGTCGGGCTTCCTCTATTCTCATTTCGTTCTGTGTTCTGGTTCGGTAGAGGATCTATTCGCGGGACACTTCGTGTTTCATCTGAGAGTGTGAACGAGTTCGACACTTCAACATTGTATACAGTATCGGATTCTTCATCATCTGAGAGTTCGTTATTCGAATTCTGACTTTCTTTCCCGTCGTCATCCAGATCTACGGTTGGAATTTTTGCGTGATCACGCAGTTGCTCCAGCTCTGCCAGTTTCGACTTCATAAGCTCTTCCTGATTTGCGATCTTTCCTTTAATCCTTTTTATTTCTGCTTTGATTCCCGAATTCGCATTTGAGAGGTCTTTTACTGAAGATTTTAGTTTTGTTTCAAATTGTTCTTGTATTTCCTCCATGTTTCTGTCGCAATACGTTCTCATCTCGATTATTTTCCCTCTGAATTGGACTTCGATATCTTTGATCTCAACCGCCTGCTCACTTACTTCGATGCTCAGCCGGGTAATATTCCGTTCTAGCTTTTCATTGAACTCTTTTTGTTCTTTGACAAAGTTTAGGAACTCTTCGTACCGGCTATCGTGACCGTTATTTTCGCTGTCAATTTCATCGCCTTTGGATTTCGGTTCTTCGGTTGTGTTGGTTAATTTAGTGCCGGGATCTTCCTTCGAATTTCCTTCATTTGCCTCATCATCGTCTTGGGGTTTGAGTGATCGTAAGATGTTTTCAAGTTCTTTCTCTGCTGCTTCTCTCTTTGAATATTTTTTAAGACATCTTCCTCCTGGTTTTCCCGCCGTTAATTTTTGACACTCTGGATAACTGTCCGCTATTCCGGCCGATTCATTTGTTTGCCATAGATAAAATTTCTCTTTTTCCACCTTTTCCATGATGTACAGTTTAACCGGGTGAAGGTTAACCAATATTACCGTCCTTGAGAATAGCTAGCTCATCATGATCGCCATCGCCATCGCCTGTTTGTGACGTATACATAATACGTCACAAACAGGAGTACCCCCCCCCCCCCCCCCCCCCCGGGTTGCAACAACTTACACTTCACGTGTATTGCAACAGCTTACACTTCACGTGTGTCACAGTGACTTACACTTCACATGTGTCAATGACTTACACTTCACGTGTATTACAACAACTTATTTTACACTTCACGTGTATTGCAACAGCTTACACTTCACGTGTGTCAATTACTTACACTTCACGTGTATCCTAACAGCTTTACGCTATTCGGACTAATTCGTGTGTCCAACGACACTTACACTTTGTGTCTATATTAGTTTAACAACTTGTGTGTCCAATGAGATTACATTCACCTATGTCTACAATAACTATGCACTTCACATGTGTCCACAATGACTTGTTTAATTACGTGTGTGTATCTATAATAGCTGTACATTTAAGTGTGAACACAAGACTTTTGAACACTCACATGTATCTATAATAGCTTTATAACCTTACGTATGTCTATATGCAGAATGACTTACACTTACGTATAGTGGTATCGATAATAGCTGTACATAACGTGTCTTCAAAGCACTCCACGTGTATCTAAAACAGCTTTACACTTACAAGTGTCTAAGCACTAGGACTTACATGTGTCCACAAAGACTTACATGTAGACTCACATGGATATATAATGACTTACGTGTCCACAACGACTTACACTTACGTATACATACATGTATAATAGCTGTACATAACGTGTGTCTACAAAGACTTGTACCGGCCACGTGTATCTAAAACAGCTTTACACTTATATGTGTCTAAGCACTATGACTTACATGTGTCCACAAAGATTTACTCACATGGATATACAATAGCATATATAACACCTTATGTGTGTCTATATATGCAAAATGATTTACATGTGTCCAGAATTACTTACGCGTGTCCACAATGATTATTACTTACGAGTACATGTATATATAATAGCTGTACCCGGCTTACGTGTGTCCACAACGATTTACACACCACGTGTATCTATAATAGCTTACCGCCTGCGTGTGTCTGTGCACACTAGTGACTATATGTGTGCCACACTAACTTACACTCTTATGCATCTATAATAGCTTTACACATTAAGTGTGTGTCAATGCACAATGGCTATACGTGTGTCTACAATGACTTTACGGCACTTCACATGTATCTATAGTAGTTTTACACCTTAGGTGTGTCTGCACAAAGACTTAATTGTGTCGATAATGACTTTACATGCATCACAATAGCTTACAGTATACATGTGTCCATGACTTCACGGTTTACAGGTGACAAAATAACTTCACACGTAACTATATAATAGTAAGTTTTACAGTCCTAGAGTGTCCAATGACTTAACACTAATGAATTCACACTTACGTGTTTATACTATAATACATCAGTAAAATTGTCTAATGGAAATAACATAATCTAAAAACGTGCTCAACCCAGAGATCGAATGCAGTAGCACAGGGTCTCGGGGATTAAGACCTTAAAATAATTCTCTAGTAAATAATTACAAGTTGAATAAAATTTGCCTTCCGAATGCTGCACGAACGGCGAGAGATGAATTACTCTCTCAAGTTGCCCGTTAATACATGCACCATTGCATGCCGGCCTCTTGTCACCAATGACATGCCAAATATAAACAAAATTACGACACCTTACTACAATGATGCTCTTAAGCCGTTATGAATACGCTTTCCGACTTCACTTGTTCCGTAGGAAAGCTTCAATTACTGATTATTGGTAATTCTAGAGCGAGGATACGTTGGTTGTAAACACGTACTCCCACCAGATCAAGTGCATATATAATTGTTAACATTCCGTCTTTTCCGCATTAAGAATGGACGTCAAACAAAGCAACTATATGTAAATGCGCAAGTAAAACCTTCAAGCCTGATACATCACATCGAAACTCTACTATGAAATGCATGAAGTTTTAAAATCATTTTGTTGTTTATCCCACAACCGGAGTAACTGCAGAATACTCTGCCACTTCAGAAATTGTACGTACGTCAGTTAATCAATCATTGGCAATAAACCAGTCAAAAGATGTCATTCATGGATCGAATCTCACATTTGGATTTTCCGCGTGTCCCGCGCCAAGCAACAAAAAATAACTACCACCGAAAATGACAAATTAAGCAATAATTACTGGATGAGGTTGAGCATGAAAGCGAAAATTATCAAGACAGAGGTATGGGTTACCTGCTGAGGCTGATATCCTGATAGAGGTCCTGATAATTTTCGCTATCATGCGAAAACCGAATTAAATTATTGTTTTTTGTACATTTTAAGCAAACGTTCTAGCAAAAAGAAAGCTAACGAAACAGATGAAACGCCGTCAATTGGTTTGTTTACGATTGAATTTCAAGATGTTTTGTTTCTTATTCGAGCTACAAATTGCTTTTATTTACAAGTTTAGGGAAAAAGAAAGACTGAACTTAAAATAGCAAAACGGCACAAATAGCGAAAAAATTTCTCTACTTTCTAGCGAAAAATGGATGTATACCTACATATAATAGCAGTGACGTCACAACCTAAAGCTAATATTGTACGCATGCGCAGTCAATGCATTAGCCACCTATTGAGAATTAAATGTGTTGTCAGCCAATCAAAATTGAGAATAGTGTCTAAACTGTTCAACATAATTATTTGTCGTAATGTTTCGCAGTACACTCAGCTAACGTATGCACCACATCTTAGGTGAATCATTAGAAATATGGGAAGGGATGACAATTGTTTACCGTGTTTACCACTAAAGCAGGCTATACACTGTTTCTAATCATTAGTGAGCTCTTCACGATTTTGTTCGTGCAGTGGTAACTACAGTTGAACCTCCCTCGGGACCTGGAAAAGTGGTTGCTTACGAGAGGTGGTCGCTTACGAGAATAACCACCACAGGAAGCCCAAATTTTAGTAATATGATTTGGTCTCTAGGGACAGGGAATATCAATACCACAACAGATTTTATCACTACAGTTTATAATTATGAGTTTGTAGTGCTCCAACCTCAAAACCTTTAAACTTTTCAGCACACATGAACATGAACTTCAACAGATAAACGGGGCTTGATAGTGTCAAAAAATATTTACAGTTTATGGCTTCAAAAACCTTTTAATCGAGGATTGTGTGAACGCGGATTTCAGTTGTACCTCTAATAGTACGTCACTAACACCGGAGACTGCAGAGGATAATTATTGTTCATTTTCATGCCAGTCAGCAAACGCTGCCAACTGACTGGCAAGCTCAATTGCTTCTCTAACGGAGCTGATGCTTGGAGCCTTCAAAGGCTCAGTAAAATGCAACATCATCGTCACTGTCGCTCTCTACGGCATCGCCCTGTCGATGATGCTCTATCACTTCTTTGCGCAAATTTTCCCTCCAGTAATAAAGCCATTGTAATCAGCTAATTGTAATGTACTGTATTTGCTGAAAATATATTACTGTACTTGACCTCTGGAATGGTCGCTTACCGGAGATAAAATAACAAATGAATGAAAAATCCAGCTCCCAAGCCCAAAATGTGGTCGCGGTCGTTTACGAGAGGTGGTCGCTTACGAGAGGTATCAATTACCGTGATTTGACTGAGAGACAAAACTGGCTTTTGGTAAGTGGTCGCTTAAGAGAGGTGATCGCACAGAGAGGTGATCGCACAGAGAGGTTCAACTGTAGATCAGTACCTGGATATTCCCTTGCATGATTCTTATGATATAACCACAGGCAGCCCAAGCTTTTACGACCATTAGCGCCCGTCTCGCGGCAAAAAAAAAACACGTTAGGGGGTTTGGAACCAAGAAAAGCCAGGTTACAAAGTCAGCTTGAAGATTTCATGTATTCCTCGACTACTTTTTCCTCTTTTAGAGAAGTCGGAGATATTTAGAAAACAATGGAATATTTAGAAAATTCTGGGATATTTTGAGAAATATAGAGCATTTCAGTGTGGCTCAGATGACCCACATGTGGGAATGAAAATTATGGCGACATTGCATATATGCATTAAGGCCGGGGGACCGGACATTATTTAGAGGTAGGTGGGAGCTACTAGATTTGTAGGGGGAGGTCACGATTTATTATGCTCCCATTTAGGAGGGGGGTCAAATTTTTATATGCTCCTCTTTTATAGGGGGCCATAATTGTTTAATTAAGTATGTACTATTTACAATACGAGTGGCGATGTTGTTTCGGATATACAACGGCGAGCCGCTTCGGTGATGTGCACCACATAAAATTTTAAACTTTGATTTTTCCCACCTTGCTATCGATGTGGGATGAATTAGTTTCTCACAAAAACATGTCCCACATCGAAGAGACAGTGTGTTGCAATAAGAGAGCAGAGCGTAGCGTGCAGAAACAGCTCCCACATGGAAGAGAGGTGTGTACATAATAAGAGGCGCAGTTTGCGTATATTTGCGTCAAAGGAACAAAAGAAAGAGAGTTTGACTAAGGAGTCTATTAGTCTGGTCAGTATGGGACTGTTCCGAATATTATCTAAATTAGACTTCCAAGACCTGGGGTTCTCCATCTGAAATGTTATCAGGCAAGACAGTCCACAGGGACACGCGCTATACAAGTGCCTCGCAGCCTTTCTCTGTTCAAAGCTCTGAAACATGTGATATTCCGCTTGAGTGGTCTTTTCCCTTTTATAGCGCAGGTCCTTATTAAAATGCTGCTTTTAGGAGTTGAATTAAGACATTGATTTTTATTTTTCATAGAAAACCAAAGTAACAGACCGATTAGCTTGTATATTTATTGTCCCAATCCAGATCATGTGACAAACAAACAAATAAAAAATGCAATCACACTCCAACAGCACAAACCTGGTTCTTCGAAGCACGACTTAGTGCTAATCCGGGCCAGAATACAGTGAGAGTAGTATAGGATGGATGGAATTAAGCCCCCTTTTTAGGGCGCTATGCTAATTTTTAGGGCACTATGCTAATTTTTAGGGCGCTCTCATTAATTCGGATGACGTCACAGTCCTATTGTCCATTGAATTAATTAAGGGCGTATGCATTAATTAGGATGACGTCACAGTCCTATTGTCCATTGAATTATTTAAGGCAACATTTTTTTAGGGCGTACGCCCCATTTTTAGGGCGTATGTATTAATTCGGAATACTAATTTTTAGGGCGCTCTCGTTAATTCGGATGACGTCACAATCCTCAGACGCCGTTCAGTGCATCTTTATTAGCTCGCGTATTTTTATTCAACTCTGACATGGAAGGCGTTCAAGGAAAAGCGATCACCGTGGATGAAGTAGAACACGTCGAAAGAAACAGAGCATTTCACAGGATATCAAGTATTATACATTTGGTGTATGCTGCACTCTGTCAAGAACCAATCTACGTCGAGAGAGAAAGACGATGTTATGGCTGTGAAACAAATCACCCAAGCCAAAGACAGCACGATTGCTTGATGTTGTCCGATGAGGAATCGTGGAATTTGTTCTACGACAATGCAAAAGACGAAGTCAAACCAGAGAGAGTGTGGGAGATTGTGAACGCTGTTTGCTACATGTTGAACATTGAAATTCATCGCTCATGGAAAGTTTACCTATCTGAACTTTACAAGTTACCCTGGACCACAGTGTATCTTCTAAATATTCAGTTCAGTAACAACGGATCTTCTATCATTGATCAAGTGCTTGAAGTAGTGAGACGTGAAATACATCCACTGAATGACATTGAACAACACGGCTTTGCCTCAAGATATTCTGTTCCAGAACAATTTTTTAGAAAAGATGAAGAGTTTATGGATTGATTGACTTTGTAATTACTTTAACTTTTAAATCAATAAAGTTCACTTGTTTTTTTTGAACAGGTTTGGGCAAGTCTTTGTTATGAATAACAATACACTATTGTTTCGGTAATCTGGTCTATATTAACCCAACGATATTTTTGACATCATTCACAACTATCACTCGTAACGTAATTCTGAGATCAGAATATTTATAAACCTTTACAGTAAATCCACTGACTCATAAGAGCAACTTTGCTATTGACCTTAGGGGTTAGCGATAACTGAAGGGCCATCAGTACAGTTTGATAGAAACAATAGTCCTATTGTTTTGAGGAAAACTCTTGAGATGTAAATTATTCTCTAAAACTGAACTATAATTACCATACGAATAAAAACAAACCACCAGATAAATTAAACAAAGTTTATTCAATCTCAAAAACACCAATTTACAGTTCGTTTTCCTTATAGTCGCGGAGTTGATAACTTTCTTATTTCTCAGTTCTTGGGTTGATATAATGTACCGTGTTACAAGATTACACTGATTTATGTTGCATTGATTTTTTTCTTGTTGACAAATGCTGCTTAACTTGGATAAGCTAACAATTAGAAGGGGAAAACAAATAGTTTGTGGTCAATGTTTTTCTTGTTCCAAGTTAGTAGTCTGATAAAACTTCAGTTCGTATCGCAATATTTTTCTTACCATCAACAGAAAAAAAAATGGATATGCGCTTTTGAAGTATTTACCCTTTCTGGAGCTATACAGTAATTGTATGGAACTATAATTTTCATATTTCAATATTTTCGCGTACGTTAACATTCCCAGGCTACACTCTATTCGTAAAGAATAAGACACGCGTTATCGTTGTTTTAGGTTATTTTCCAAACTAGACCGAAGAGAGATTTACCATATCTGAAAGAATACCAAGACAGCCACCTGTCTATCGTTTAAAGGACTATCATGGATAACTTTTAGAAGGAACATTTTACGAAGCCGAGTTACAGAGATCTATCGGGTAGAAAAAGTCTTAAAAAAGCGTAAACGGAAAGGCAGGATTGAATACATTGTCCAGTGGAAGGGGTATCCCGAGAGTTTTAATTCTTGGGTAGATGAAAGGGATATAAAATACTTGTAATTAGATAGCTGATCGTTTTAATAAATTAATAAAGAAAACCTATTTATACTATCTGAAATGAGCCATGAATTAGCGGATTGGTTATAAACTCGAACCACGTTAGGTTTTTGTAATTTTGCTTCTTGTAAATAATACTAGTGCTCCTCTGGTGATAAGGTATGTACTTGCGATAAATGATTGGAAAGTTTCACTAAATATTTTGATCCACAATTCGGCACCGGACAATTTTTACAAACGCGTTGACTCCTGTTAATCCTTTGAAGATCAAGATAAAACTAATTCAAAAAATAAAACATTGTGAATTTTATCGTAATTTGTCAGGACAAACAGGATAAACAGGACAAAAAGGACAAATGAATAGAGACGTGTTCATTTCCATAACACATTTATTGGAAGTTTGTACATTTTAAGTAAGAATAAAATAACTGTTTACATTAAGCTTAAAAATACTATTTACGATAATATAACTATTTTACAGCACTTGGTTCTAAGTTTATATCTCTAGAGGTAAAGTGGTCAGTCCATCTGCTAATACTTTGCGCTTAGGGTAAAAATAAGAAAACCCGGCCCTTACTTGTTGATAAGTATACAGTGTTGTTGACAACACGAAAACCCTTATTGATACCCGAGCAACACATTTAGATAGTTTTCTTTATCGATCTCATTACATCTCTTATTAACTCCCTTACAACTAAACTTATCCGAAGCTCCAAAGCAATAATAGGTTTTACTACCCAACGCCCGCCGCCCCCTCCTCCCTCATTGCTACCCCAAAGCTTCCTTATGTTACAGAAAATATCTGGCCAACCGAAAGTGTAACATAAGGAAGCCTCGGGATAGCGATGAGGGAGGAGGAGGAGGAAGAGGAGGGAGGAGGAGGAGGAGGAAGGGAGGAGGGAGGAGGAGGGGGCGGCGGGCGTTGGCGGGCGGCGACGGATTAACACCAACAGCAGTTGGTTTCTTGAGTATAGGACCACATGATTGACCGTATCAAAAGCTTTCTTCAAGTCGAGGTAAAGAACACCAGAAACTTGACCGCGGTCCATGTTGTTCAATAAGTTATCACAGAACTGTAATAGAGCATGAGATGTTGACATCTTACGTTGAAACCCATATTGACACATATAAAGAATATTCTCACTCTGTAAATAGTCATAACTGGGTGTGGACGGCACGCTCAAGAATCTTTCTCGCAGTAGGGAGAATGGAAATAGGTCTATAGTTATCACATTCACTAATCTCACCGCTCTTAACAATAGCTACAACTTTAGCCGACTTCCAGTTACTCGGAAAAGTATGCTGATCAATAGACAGGTTAATCAAGTTCTGCATTACTGGGGATATGATGTGGGCAGAGTCCTTCAGTAGCCTGGCACTAATGCTGTCGAGCCCAACTGCCTTCATGTATTCCTTCTAAGCCTGAGTAACTGGCACTTTACGAAGTTAGCTGAAACATGTTGTAGTGAGAACTTATTTTCAGTTATGATAGGTATGTACTTGCGATAAATGATTGGAAAGTTTCACTAAATATTTTGATCCACAATTCGGCACCGGACAATTTTTACAAACGCGTTGACTCCTGTTAATCCTTTGAAGATCAAGATAAAACTAATTCAAAAAATAAAACATTGTGAATTTTATCGTAATTTGTCAGGACAAACAGGATAAACAGGACAAAAAGGACAAATGAATAGAGACGTGTTCATTTCCATAACACATTTATTGGAAGTTTGTACATTTTAAGTAAGAATAAAATAACTGTTTACATTAAGCTTAAAAATACTATTTACGATAATATAACTATTTTACAGCACTTGGTTCTAAGTTTATATCTCTAGAGGTAAAGTGGTCAGTCCATCTGCTAATACTTTGCGCTTAGGGTAAAAATAAGAAAACCCGGCCCTTACTTGTTGATAAGTATACAGTGTTGTTGACAACACGAAAACCCTTATTGATACCCGAGCAACACATTTAGATAGTTTTCTTTATCGATCTCATTACATCTCTTATTAACTCCCTTACAACTAAACTTATCCGAAGCTCCAAAGCAATAATAGGTTTTACTACCCAACGCCCGCCGCCCCCTCCTCCCTCATTGCTACCCCAAAGCTTCCTTATGTTACAGAAAATATCTGGCCAACCGAAAGTGTAACATAAGGAAGCCTCGGGATAGCGATGAGGGAGGAGGAGGAGGAAGAGGAGGGAGGAGGAGGAGGAGGAAGGGAGGAGGGAGGAGGAGGGGGCGGCGGGCGTTGGCGGGCGGCGACGGATTAACACCAACAGATATATTTATTAGCGTTACGGAATGTACACAAGTGGGTAGGAATTAATGCAGAATGTTGTTATGTTATATAAACAAGTTACATAATCCCGTTGGGATTGCGTTGAGGGTGTATAAGAAGAGTGATTAATATGTAAGAATCATTCGAAGGCGTTTCTCTACCTTGATACCTAAATTTATGATGTCGGACCCAGAACTGGTAAGCAAAACCGAAACTCCCGTAGTCTCCTCAAAGAGCAACTGCATGGTTCTTCGAATTTGGAAGCTTTGCTGGCTGGACAGTTCCTGAAGAATACAGAGTCTGATGAGCTGGCCGAAGATTTTAGTGCTGAAAAGAAGCTACGTCGTGTCGCAGAAAAGAGAGCCACGTGCGAGGATCAGAGGGAATAAACAGTACAGGATGTCTCTCAGCGCGGTATCAACCCTTTCGCTACACCACGAGTCTTCAGGCAAAGGACAAGTGTTCAGCTGCGGGAAGCTTTGACACTTGGCGAATTTTGCAGCAAGTCCAAATAACCAATAGCGGTGCCTCGACAAGTACGACCACAACCAATTGAAAGTGTGGTGGACAAGAAGTACGAAGATACTGTGCACAGGCTAGGAAAAGCTAAGTATAATCTGTCGTCTGAAATTTCCAATTCTTTGACAATGAGCACGCTTGAGCGTAACTACGCGTAATACAGCGGAAATTGTGATATCTGAAAAAGGTCTAAGGAAGACTAGTTCACATGTTTGGGTTTTGGGAGCACTTTATAGGAGCTCAATTCATTCAGCAAACTGTTTTTGAGCAATACAATTTTCCGTTTTGTACTACTCCCGCCCTGGCGCGGTTTAGTAACAATAAGTTAGCAATTCAAAACAGTGAATTCGTACAGAAGGCTACTATTGCTCTGTTAGATGTTGAATCAGTAGTGGAATGCAGCTTCGCCCCTACGGTGGTAAATCCATTGTATGTTTCGATTCAGTCAAACGGTGAAAATAGGCTTTTATTAGAACCTTAGATATCCGAATGCCTGTTATTTGTAGATGCCAAGCCTATGCTTGATCGTCTGTTAGATCTTTCGTCAAATTGGCTTTATTCGTCTGATATTAAACCTGGTTATCACCATATTGAGATTTTCTCGCTAGATCAGTAAGTGTTAGGTTTTTCCTGGCCATTCGGCGCTGTTACGAAATACTACAAGTTTACGGTCTTGCCATTTGGCTTGTCAACTGGTCCAAGTTCAAGTCCTTACATATTCACTTAACTTATGAGACTGCTAGTGAAATATTCTCGTTGTAAAACGTTTAAATTAGTTGTTTACCTAGATGATGGTATGGGTGTTTGCCAATGTTTTGTATTCGACCGGCAATTTTTGTCAAATAGGGTTATCACCATACTAAGATTTTCCCGCTAGATCAATAAGTGTTACGTTTTTCCTGGCCATTCGGTGGTGCTATGAAGTACTAGAAGTTTACTGTTTTGCCATTTATTTTGTCTACTGGTCCTAACATATTCACTACTGAAACGTATGAAGCTGTTACTGCAATATTCGCGTATATTATATTGAGTATCAAGATAGTCGTTTACCTAGACGACGGTAATCAATGCTAGACAAGGTTGGACGCTTTTTATGAGAATTCACTTCTAGAAGCGTAACACACCGACGAACCATATTAGTCGAAATCACTTGTGAATACTGTCCGTCTACCAACTAGAATCGTTCATACAGACGCACGTACATGTACGTGTCAGTGATGTCGGTTGTGCTGCCTTTATATCGATGGTAATGCATAAGAATTGGGACTCACTAGAAATGAAACCATTCAGCAAGCTTCACTTGGATGGAAATAAAGAATATGTTAATTTTGCCCTGTATCATTTTGTACACTTACTATCCGATACTATTGTCAAGTGGTTCATGGACAATTAAGCAGTTCAAACTTGTTTATTCTGGCAGCATGAAAGATCATTTGCACAAATTAGGTGTTAGATAAATGCTATTGTGCCAAAGTAAATAACGCTGACATCGAGCCAGAATGGTACCTCGTACTCTCAATAAGAATGCGGATTATGTTGTTGTTTATTAAGACTGGAGAGTGAAAGACTCTTATTTTTGTGCAGCTACGTCTTACTGGCCGGGACCTTGCTCCCAATCGACTGTTTTGCTAGTTTTAAAAACGGTAAAGTTCCTCGATTTTATTCAAAGTACTTAAATACAGATATGCTAGGCATTGATTCCGTGGCCGTAAGTTTGGCTGGTGAATTCTAGCTGCTCGTTACGTTGGTACCGATATTTCCCAGTACAGAAAAGAATCGCAAAGCATGTCTGCTACTGCCAGTGTAAAGGCAATATATTAGTTTCTGGTATGACATTTAGACAATTTGTCATTGATTTTGTCTGTTGAGAATGGCAGTTTAATAATACAACTCAATACGATACAATGTTTTTATTGCTCGATGGAGCATTTATTACCGCTAATTATTTTAACTGGCCGGGCTATAGACTGCAAGAGTACGGCAGTATCTTAACTGGTCTAGACTGCTAGCCAGTGTAAAGGCATTAATTCTACTAGTTACGGTTTACGGTAGACATTTTGCTATTGATTTTGTCTGTTGAGAATGGCAGTTTAACAATACAACTCAATACGATACAGTGTTTTTATTGCTCGATGGAGCATTTTATTACCGCTAATTATTTTAACTGGCCGATCTAGACTGCTAGAGAGTACGGCAGTATCTTAACTGGTCTAGACTGCTAGCCAGTGAAAAGGCATTAATTTTACTTTGATTTTGTCTCAGGTTGAGAATGGCAGTTTAACAATACAACTCAATACGATACAGTGTTTTTATTGCTCGATGGAGCATTTTATTACCGCTAATTATTTTAACTGGCCGATCTAGACTGCTAGAGAGTACGGCAGTATCTTAACTGGTCTAGACTGCTAGCCAGTGTAAAGGCATTAATTCTACTAGTTACGGAATACGGTAGACATAATTTGCTATAGTGATTTTGTCTGTTTAGAATGGAAAAGTCTTTGAACACTGGTTTAATATAATATAAAATCATTGCTCGTTTCTGAAACTTAGCACACGATCTCTGTTACTGTTGGAGCATAGTTTTACTGCTATATAACAAGCCCGTATAGACAGAACGGTAGTATAACAGCACTGGCTCATTAACTTTATGTTCACTGGAACGACACACTGAATAGCCTGTTTATTATAGAGAAATGTGGTTTGTGCATCACGTTGCGGCCACTGGGCCTGTTCTAATATATTATTGTTTTTTTATCTCCTTTTACAAGGTGAACAAGCGTTTGATTTGCATTGAAAGTTAATGGCTTTATGGATCCACAGTTACGGAAGTTAGCAGCCGCCCCTGCGTGCTGTTCAAGCGGAAGCTAACACAATGGACATATATTCAAGAGCCTTCAATAATTTGGGCCTATCCGAAATTTCTCCTCTACCGTCTCTATGAGATTTCAGTTGCGCTGTAAGATTATTACTAACAATGTAATTGTCCATATTCAGTACAAGAGCCTCTATTTTACGGAAATAATTGGGCGTAGAAATTCTACAGCTTTACCAGCATTTGCGCTCCAAAATTAGTACGTCAGTTATATTCTTTAAGCCGGTAAAAAAGGAAATTATCTGAACTAACTCCAAGAAGGGGCCTGTTACTTCAGAAATGAATGTTACCGTGAATTTTTCAGACTTCACTAAACCGCAATTTGTGTTACAGCATACACCGCGTTTCACTGAGTTAGCCAGTTTGTACTACTGCGATGTCAAATTTTGCGATAACAGTTCTGTCGAGCTGTATATCATTGCTGAAGAGTAAGACTGATATTTATAGGATCGTTTCACAAGTGTTTATGGCTGAAACAGACCTTATTACAAGTACCATTACACTATTGTTTAGGTCAAAGTAAATAGTACTGATCAAAAGATGGATACGTACGTCAAGACAACCTTGTTCTTTGCTTTCAGTTTCTAGAAGTTTGAATGTTTAGCTTGCATCATGGTCTTTCTTTATCATCGAAGGTCGGGCATCAATAAACGAGATGCCCATCCCTGATCTGTTGTTTGTGTTTAATGCAGTTTAGCTATTAAATGTTTTATGCTCGTTTCAGGGTGATAAGAGTATAAATATATTTATTAGCGTTACGGAATGTACACAAGTGGGTAGGAATTAATGCAGAATGTTGTTATGTTATATAAACAAGTTACATAATCCCGTTGGGATTGCGTTGAGGGTGTATAAGAAGAGTGATTAATATGTAAGAATCATTCGAAGGCGTTTCTCTACCTTGATACCTAAATTTTCTTCGGGATATATGTTGAGAACAGAAGAAATTACTAACTACACATCTATACAGACGTGATTGGCCATGCAACATTATATACTGCTGTAATTATACGTGTCCGACAAGTATCAATAAACGAGATGCCCATCCCTGATCTGTTGTTTGTGTTTAATGCAGTTTAGCTATTAAATGTTTTATGCTCGTTTCAGGGTGATAAGAGTATAACAGTTGGTTTCTTGAGTATAGGACCACATGATTGACCGTATCAAAAGCTTTCTTCAAGTCGAGGTAAAGAACACCAGAAACTTGACCGCGGTCCATGTTGTTCAATAAGTTATCACAGAACTGTAATAGAGCATGAGATGTTGACATCTTACGTTGAAACCCATATTGACACATATAAAGAATATTCTCACTCTGTAAATAGTCATAACTGGGTGTGGACGGCACGCTCAAGAATCTTTCTCGCAGTAGGGAGAATGGAAATAGGTCTATAGTTATCACATTCACTAATCTCACCGCTCTTAACAATAGCTACAACTTTAGCCGACTTCCAGTTACTCGGAAAAGTATGCTGATCAATAGACAGGTTAATCAAGTTCTGCATTACTGGGGATATGATGTGGGCAGAGTCCTTCAGTAGCCTGGCACTAATGCTGTCGAGCCCAACTGCCTTCATGTATTCCTTCTAAGCCTGAGTAACTGGCACTTTACGAAGTTAGCTGAAACATGTTGTAGTGAGAACTTATTTTCAGTTATGATAGGCTCGAACTGTACGTTTCCTCTATCACGACGAAATGCCTTTGCTAATTTCTGACCTACTGTCGAGAAATGTTTACTTTAGCGCTTCAGCGATCTCCAATGGATGGATGAGGTTCTTGGACGGGAGGACATGCTTAAGAGATTTCCACATCTGACTGCTATTGGGACTTGCTTTCCACAATCAGGACTTGCTTTCCTCAATCAGTTTACGAAAGTGTTCAGATTTTAGTCGCCGGTCTTCGCGATTTGCGTGATTACGCAATTTTCTATTCATATTCCAATGATATGGACTGTTAAAAGTGTGAGACTTGCGGAGGTGAAACTCACGATACCTAACTAAGTCTAACATTGTTGGTTCAGTACAACAACTGACGATGTACGGTGAAGACGACAAGGATTCTGAGACCGAAATTTACCCAAAATCCTTTGTGTAACAATTAACACAAAGGCAATCCAACAATATCGTACAAGCTGTCCAAACGAATAAAACATTGTTCATCAAACTCGAGAACAAAAGAAATGTTGGACGATGTTGGACAGAAATCAAACTTCGTGTAACATCGTCCAACATGGTACCCAAATGAGTTCAATTTGTTGTATGACATGCATCCAACAATGTTGGATGGCGATGTTGGCCTCGTTTGGCCTGGGTTTAAGAAAACCATTTGATTGCTAGACACCAAAGCACAGCGTTTAACAAGTTGTAAAAAAATACTCAGACGTGAAGTGGAAAACGTTGTAAACGGAATACTAGACTAACTTAAAGTTAATTACTTTCTAATTTCATGTGGTTTTGTTTTAGAAAGCGGCCGGGTTGTGGCGGTTTTGTAAGTCTGGAGTAAAGCGATTGAGCGGAGCGGCCGACCATGTCCTTCGCTCCCGGTCAAATGACTGTAACAAAACAAAACTACTAAGAACTTTTCGAAAGTCGGATGAAACAGCGACACATTTTGGTTTTGCACCTGGATCCGGCTGTTCAAACAAGAGTAATATTATCCCTAGGATAGCGCTAAATCTGTAATAGTCCAACTCGCAGTTCTTGACCGCCATTTCGAAAGGTAACCAATTAGCCTAAGGTGACATCGAGAGTTGAGTTAGCTTAATTAGAGACTTGTATCTAGTTAGCGTGATAATCAAATAATATCCAGATTCATAGAAAGGTTTGTATCAGTGCAGGGTCAACTCCATCCTCCATGCGAGGCCGAGGCTTGGTTACCTTTCAAGAACAGCAAGTTCTCAATCACTTGAAGCTATCTTGTGCCACATCTCTGAGAACTCTCGATTTTTTTTACCAGCCACAGATATGCGTAAACCTGGAATCAACCCCAGGCGATATCTACTATAACCTGATTATATTTATGTGTGTAACTAGTATATCCTAAACACGGCATGCCACGAGGGCCAGGATTCACTCTTGCGACATCAGATCGTGGTCGTCACGGCGTAGTTACTGGCTAGTCCTCCTCGGAGCTGTTTACTTTTACCTATCTCCTGTGTAAAGAAATAAAGTCATTACTTTTATAGATCTGCAAGACAAGACTAAGTTATTACATGTTTAATTTAGATGGGATTTTAGCTTTTATTGTACATACTTTACCATAGTTATAGTAGTAGCAATTTGTAGGAATGGCTTATCTTTATCTTGTAATATATAGCTAGATTTCAACGGATGAAGAGCCACTTATGCATGGGAACGCCGTCGAATAAACCTTTATTATTATTATAATCATCATCATTATTAGACTGTGAGTACGATAATAATGTAGTTTTTCATGACTTATCTAACGCACACGAACGTCGTTCGCAGTAGGGTCCTTGCAGTGTAAGCAGAGGATGACCAGAGTGATCTACTAGGTGAAGTTCACCTCTAGTAAAAACGTGGAAAACCTTTTCAAGCAAAGATCAGTAAGGAATTAAAAAACGGTTATTCAATAGTCCTTATGCTTGATGATGTCACGTGATCACCACCAAGCCTTACTTTTGTGTTGAGGAAATGTTGTGCCAAACTGAGGCTTGGTGGTGATCACGTGACATCATCAAGCACAAGGACTATAGTCCCAACAATCCGATTTCAATATTCCTTGGAAAATATCCGTTATACGAATTCGACTATTGTAATGTGTACAGTTTAACCCAGTGGTTACCCCTGCTTCGAACAACTGCGTCCTGAGATATACATTAATAAAGTGCTAGAACACATCAAATTCCGGTCCATGGAAAGGAAAACATGAAACAGTGTCTCTCTTTTCTTGAATGCCAACACTAGTTGTATTTATTACCGTTATCGTTGAAGTGCGACTGTAAAGTTTCAAGTCGCGTTAGGCAAATTGCAGAGCCGATACGCGTACGCATGGCCTAGATTGAATGAGCCTTCTGCAGCACATCATCAAGTGGTTGTACGGATGGCAAAGATTATGTGACTGATATCTGATGTATTTAAAGGGCAACTGAACCCTAATATCAACCCAATGTATAAACAAAGATGTATTCAAAATGCATGATGTCACGTGATCACCACCAAGCCTCACTTTGGAACATTTCCTCTCAACACAAAAGTGTAACATCGTGCACAAGGCCTATTCATTCTTTACTGATATCTCAGCACGTGACTGATAAAGGCCCATCAGTCCAAGCGGTACGCATTGTATGTGACTCCGCATTTAATTTGATGGACGGTCACCTGAATGAAAATTAATTATTAGTCATTTAATAGTAGGTGATTAGTTATTGATTATTAGTTATAGTTTATTAGTTATTAGCAATTAATTATTAGTCATTAGTAAGTGATTAGTTATTGATTATTGGCTATAGTTTATTAGTTATTAGCAATTAATTATTAGTCATTAGTAAGTGATTAGTTATTGATTATAAGTTATAGTTTATTAGTTATTAGCAATTAATGATTAGTCATTAGTAAGTGACTAGTTATTGATTATTGGCTATAGTTTGTTAGTTATTAGCGATTAATTATTAGTCATTAGTAAGTGATCCGTTATTGATAATTGGCTATAGTTTATTAGTTATTAACAAATGGTTTTAGTGATTAGTTGTTGATTATTAGTTATCATCAATTAGTTATTAGTGATCAGTTATTGATTATTAGTTGTTATCAATTAGTTATCAGTGATTAGTTATTGATTATTAGTTATAATTCATTACTTATTAGCAATTAACTATTAGTCATTAGCAAGAGACCATCGAAGAGAACTGATCTCCGTCCCTATGATAGTCTGCGCCAATCTAGTTTTTGCTCAGTGGACGTCAAGATGCTATTTTCAGATTCGGTTCCAGCTCCTCACGGATTTTACTCGCTCCATCTCCTTTCACGAAGACAACAAACTATACGGAGCTTCGAAACTGGCTCCGAATGCTGTGTTGCTCCCTAAACTTACTGCTCGGACGGATATAACCTGATCTGACTTGCATTGAAGACCACTGCCTTTATAAACCGTACGAACAGTTGGGTTGGGATGTAGTATAACTTGAAAACCTGTTTAAAATATTGCCTTACTGGATTTGACTGTGAAACTGTAGACTATATTAACGATATGACCTGGAAACCGTGAAAAGAAACTGGAAGTAACGTGAAAGGAAATGAAGCCGTTCAGTTTGAAGCGAGCGAGCATGGAAAGTCTCACAAAAATTATAATAAATTACAGACGTTATGTCAGCTATTTCTAGCATCACTTTAAAAACTGAAAATTACATTCATAAATGTACATGTACTAATAGAACCTTTAAAATAATGGTCCAGTTTTATTAAAACCTTCTTCATAAGTGAAATGAATCTACAGAAAAGTAGTAGATGGCAAGGATCGCTATGGATTACGATGATGAAAATCTTGAAAACGTTCGGCCAAGCTCTTCCTTGGCCTTTCTTCAAAAATTAACATTACTGTGTAATACTTAGTGTTCAAAGAGTATTTTTCTATAAGAAAATCATAGATGATAGTTTCACCGAAAATCAGAAATATCCTGGTGACATTCATTGGCTGTAACTTGACTTGTATAGCACTGAGTCTTAAGTACCTCTGTATCTGTAGACATATAACTCTTGTAATTGTTATAATAATTATTTCTTAATAATATTAGTGAAGTACTTACAGCTATGCGTCTGAATCACGTGCATGTGATCCGTGTTCAAGGCTGCAAGTTGATATTAAAGGTATGTGTTAAAGGTTGCGTAAAAAGGCCTGTGATTAGACTGCCAAGCTGTCACTTGGTTCCCTTGAAACACTGATTATTACATTGTATTATTAGCATGCATGAATGTGCATTAAATCATGGAAATCATGGAATCAAATGTGTAGTACGTGACAACCAAGTAATTACTTTCAAAATACATAATTATACAAGAACATTTTAAGGTTTCGGGGGGGGGGGGGGTAGTATGGAAGTAAAATAAGAGCATTCGCCAAGCCTCTCTACCACAGTAACTTCATATAAAACCTTGAGTTACATGTACATACATGTAAGCTTTCACTTTTCTAATAAACACTTTGCCAATATCAGTTTCAGTAACAGCCGAATAATCATGCTGTATAATATTACGATAAGTTTTACAGTATTTTTTGGCAATTCGATGAGTTACTATATATTAAAATCTCAATACCAATACACTTCGAAATTGAATATGAACTTTTCAGTTTTTAATGGAGCATTATACATGTACATGACTGTATTATTGACTAATTATCCATGCATTAAAGTTATTCCTACGTTAAATTGCACAAATACATTGTGTTAATGCTTTGTTGTGATGTTTTAGTTTTGCCCTTTTTACTTGTCTCATCTCAATATTATAATGCGTTGAACCTTTTGTAAGCTGACACCATTAGGAGTGTGGGAGGTATCCCAGCATGCTTACCGGTCCACTTGCTGACCGTCCTCGTATGGCTGTAATAGCCTCAGACAAAGCCTTGATCCAACTATTCATTTCCTCTTCGGTCTCTGCCTTAAAGAACAATATTATGATCAATCTCAGTAATTATAAAAGGGTTAGGTAATGGTGTTGTGCACGTGCATGTGTGTTGCACATGTGCGAGTCGATGTAGGATTGGTGTATATGAATTGGCTGCAAACAACTTAAGTTCCCTATCTCGATGCTTGATTGAAATTGTATGCAATAAACTCCCTAAAGACTATGTCAGTATGCACACACATTTGCTTTGATTTCAAACATCCCATACATAGACATGAGGTTCGCCATTCATATGAAATTTGCCGAAAATAATTTCTTTCTGGGCCGGAAAAATATGAAGGCCTCTTATCGTAACATTAATTCTTCTTATATACATGTAGACGCATATCTTTACAATCCCTTTTTTACACTTTGTATAAACTTGAGTCTCAAAGAGAACACTTTCTTGCTGAGAACTGAAGTATGTCACAAGTTGTTGAGGAGCTGTGAATACGTCACAACAGGGTCCCTCTCAACCAGCATGCATTGCATGCCCAATTATCCCAGTGGCGGCCATTTTGTAGGTCCCTAACATTCAGATCTCGCAAAAATCTCATAAAAGAAACATAAGGCATGAGACTCATTAGGCTTTATTCAATTACTGCTTAATATATGTTGGTGACTTTTGAAGACTCCAACAAATGGCACGCTGCTTCAGAGGGCAGATATTTATAAGAATAACAGATGTGTGCAATGCACACTGGTTGAGAGAGACTCTCTATACACACTATGCATAACTCGCGCGGTCACAACACGAAAAAGAGGCCAGTAGGTCCTCTGGAATGTTGAAGTTGAAATGCTAGCAGGAAGCGTGAAACGTGTTGAACATGATTGTTTAGTTGAAAAATGTTTCTTTATAGTACAACCAGCCAGGCGCATAGCAAATTAACGGCATTGTTTCACTGAACATTCCTTCAGTGCATTTCACAATCTCCCCGGGCGCTTCAATTTCAACATTCCAGAGGACCTACTGGCCTCGTTGACATGCTAGTTACCAGGACTTATGCATAGGGTCTATGGCCTTTTCCAATGCTGCTCTGCTGATGTGAATGCTAATTATGAGCTTTTAATTAACATTCAAAAACTCATGAATAATTAATGAGCATTTTGTCCAATCAGATGAAGCAAATCAGTCACGTGCATGCTCCTTTATACCTGATAAAATCTCATCATTCTAAAAAGCCCGGGGAGGGCTTTGATTTCGGTACCAGGGGAATATGGGGCACAAAGGCATTACAAAAGAATGCAAATTAGGATGAAGACTTTATATCAAGAATACTAATGAACACGAAATTTTATATAAAGTTTCATCCTAATTAAGACCCAAAGATAGCAAAATGTACACGGAACATAAGGTACCTAGATAATAAATTTTGCACTAAATTTACGAATATCAGCAGACTACCGAGATACACAGATAATATTTTTTAAATGAAGTTATCCAACTACCATTACTTGTTTACCGAGCAACTGTTTAGTTTAATCATTAAAACCAAACTCAAAGCCGTAAAATAATAAAAACATGCATTAAACTTACATATTTTGTGCCGGAGCCAAAAATTTAGAGTCTGCCGTCATGTCAGTCACATCGCTTTCCAAGTCTTGAACTTTATCGAGGTAAACTACGACACCAAATCCTTCAAGTGCAGGTCATTCTTGCATTGCGAAACGCCGCTTCAAACAACATAGTATGGTAATTTATTCATGTCCTTCCCTCGAGATATTCGTAATTGCCGGCGGTGATTACTCGAATATTTTGCATGGCGTTGTGAATACAAAGGTTCAATGGTACATTAAGTAACCATTCCCTTGAGATGTGCGACTTTCTTTCATTGCATTCTTGAAGCGTTTTTGAAGCCGTTTAAAACACTCACAGCACGTGTTTTATCAAGTCTAAAAATTCTCGGGCTTCGCCCTAGAATTTTTAAACTTGATAAAACACTGCTGTTCGTGTTTTAAACAGTACATAGATTTAGCTTATTAGCCAGTGAGTTTGGCACAGGAGTGCAGCTGCATCAAAAATGGGCCTAAGAAAATGTTCTTTAAAATCTTTCTTAAATAGTAATGGCGTATAGCGATATTCACTGCGACGCCATCCAATGTCATTAACGTATGTTATCTATTTCTATAAATTTTTACTTTTCAGAAAAAGAAAACAGATACAATTATTGTAATTTACTACATTTTACAGTTGGATGAGAATACAATAAATAATTCTATACATTATCCCTTTGAGGGAAAAAAGTAATTTGATTAAAATTGTTATCAGAAGGTTTAAAAAACACAAAAGCAGAAATACATAATAATAATAAAAATGGCCATATTTTTATAGTGCCATGTCACCACAGTCTCATGGCGCTTTGCATATTACCAACATACATGTATTGTAAGTGATTCTTTCGGACTGCTTACGGCGCTAACAGCGCAATCGTGTATATTTCAACATTTTTCAGTTGTTATATTTACCTGGATAAGAAATGTTCTGGTGGGAGTGACGACTTCAAAAATATTATCGCGATTTCCCTCTATGCTGTAGGAATTAAGGACATAGATTGACATATAAATGTAAAATCATACTTGAAGAATTTCAATAATATAGTCCCTAGCTTAGAACTACCTTAAAACCATACAAATTAATGTAAACATTTCCCACAAAATCTAAGTTAGAAAAACACAGTGCTTTATAGAATACCAAGAGATAAAAAAGTGCTGCTGTCCTGTACCCGACACATGACAATTCTCTGCTACACCTCCTCTATGCGCAACACATTTTTAGATCACATGATTATGGTTTAACTCCTTGGTCCAGGAGCAAAAGCAAGACTAGTGCCTTCAGAAGGTTACAGATGGTTTAACTCCATGGTCCAGGAGCAAAAGCAAGACTAGTGCCTTCAGAAGGTTACAGATTTGGTGCAGGTTTGCGTTAAGCAATGTAACACGGTTTCCATGTCTTCGTTCTCTTTTATAAACATGCAGGATATGTTGGGAGAACAAAGAAAAAGTTGAAAATCACGAGCTGCTAGGGGAATGATTTCAAGTTTTTCTGCATTCTCCCAGCATATCCAGAGTGTTTAAATAAGAGAACAAAGACATGGAAAGCGTGTTACATTGCTTTTATAAAATAACGAACAGGAAAACACGAGAAACAAATCTTACACACGCACGATCAGAAGATCATTTCTCCTAACTGTCATTAAAAATCGACTGACGGTGAGTTTGTACAGCGCTGGAAATCCCCCAAGCAGAACTGAGAGAAACAAAGGCACTTCCGTATCAGTGTTTGGCTCTATTTTGAAAATATCTCCTTACAACATTCCCAAAAAAGAATAACTCTGAATTCAATATTTTTGCCAAACTCAATTTGACCGAGATTGCAATCTCGGTCAAATCTGTTGAAAAGACCAAATCTGTTGAAAAGACCGCAACCCCTCCCCCAATGCCAATAATGTTTTATATGGTCCATTTCAGTTACACAACAGTTTCATCACTGAAACGGGGGGAGGGGAGGCATTTTTTTCCAGCTCAATTTGACCAAGATTGTAGCTGTTGGGACCTTAATTCCTTCCAGTAAGATGAGGTTTAGAGTATACTGTATTTGTATTTAGATTATAATTAGTATTCCATATTTCTATTAGATTATTGTAACATATGATATACATTTTATCAATGAATTAAAGAGCAGCAGCAGTAAAGTGCCCTTTGACATTATTTTCTGTGAAAAATCAACAAGTTTGATTTGGTTGGACAACTTCACAACTGTCTCATGTGAGTCTGCAAAATTCGGATTTTCTTTTCACGTAGTTGTTAATAAAATGGTAAGGAGAAAGCTGAAAACTTTATTTGAATTATCTAAGACCAAGCAAGCAGGGTGAATAATTGAAGACCTCGGTGGAAAAAGGGCGTAAGTAGTAAGTTTATAGGCACTAAATTAAACTGACAAAAAACAAAGTAATTATCATCTAGCATGCTAAGATATTACTTGAAATGTAACAGGAATGAAATACGGCTCAAAATAAGCAAGTCATCAAGACATTTCTACAGCAAAAATATATATTTTTGTTTTGTTATTCTATATTGGGGGAAAGGAGAGGTTGGAGATAGATCTAGAAACAACATTATCGCGCACGCTCATTGGATGTACGTTTCGGCGGGAAATGCCTTACTGCTTACAAACTGAATCTCAAACGGACTTTCACTCTGTCTTAAGTCGGACGCCAAGCTGGAGAGATGGTTGAAACAGTGGAGATACTTGTTGGAAAGACGGAGTAACATTTCGAAAAAGCAACTCTGTGTAAAGGGCCGTTGGACATCATTAAGTCGCCGGCTTCACTCATGGTTGAACGAATAACTGTTTGACTAAAAGGCGGTTTGTTATCGCTGGAGATTTACATAGAGTCGCGTCTTCAGGCGAAGCAAACTGGGAATATTTTGGAGCTAAGAAGGCCATTTCGGTAAGTTTCGTGGTCTGAGCTTTCCAAAGATAGTCGTGTCGGGTCTGGTTTGTGCTCCGCCTGGAGACTTCTAAAACCGTATAGAGTTCGGACGGAGTAATATTAAGTTAACTGAAACTTAAAAGAACTGTTTCACCTGTACTGAAACTGAGTATTGTGTGTGTAAATTTCACGATTCTCGCGAAAGAAAAACAAAATTGGGCAAACATACTACTTACGCCCTTTTTCCACCGAGGCCTCAATTATCATAGCAATTGGCCTTATCATTTTGTGACGTCATCGCCAACAAAAATGTCGGACTCAATCTTATCATAAAATAACATAAAATACAACATACATGCTGGCGTCTATAAACCTTAAGTAATGCATGCTCAACTCCAGCCTTTTAGCCAATAAAATTGCAGGTTCTTAGAATGCTTAATGAATAGTTTATAATAAAGTTGAAGTAAAATGAATAATATTTGTGTAACATACCCCATACTAATTTTTACATTCGCAATATTTATAGTAGGTATTGCTTTGATTGGTTCTTTGTCCTGCAAGAAAGGTAAGAATATATGATCTGTCTGAGTGTACTTACAATAGTGCATTCCATTCATTCAAAAAACAAATTAACGACAATTCCGATGTTGCCAACAACAAAATGTCATCTGCTAGAGCACTTACTGTGTCTTTTTCGTAATAGCTGAACTTTACTAAATCTAGTCTGAAGAATCTCTTTTTCCAATTTTTGACCTGGAAAATAAATTGAAGCAAAAAATAAAATAAAATATTCCAGTATAAATAATTTTATGATATTTCTCTTTGAATAAATTAGGAACAAGGAACTGATTTCCTTATCCAAAAGACTACACATGTAACACAAGTACTGTACATACCACAGTAAAGGTTTGGCTGGATCTAAATAATTGCAGATACATAATTACAAGCAGTTGTAATTTTTTTAATCATGGTCCTGGCCTGTTCTTTCCACCACTGAACCTTTCAGTTTTCGTTGACCTTTCTCTTTTTACAGATTTGTAACAGATTTCAGATTTTATTTATTTTAATTCCCAGACATCCAGTGTTGTTGCTAAGCACCAGCAGCCAATGAATTTTGCCAGCTGCAAAAACTCAACAGGTTTCTTTCAATATATAATTCACTTCTCATTATCAAAGATTTCAATACATGTATGAGGCACAGAGACAAATTAAATTCATGCATTCTTTTCTCAAAGAATAGAACAAATTTAATTTGTCTCTGAGCCTCATATTGAAAACTTTGTTTGTGCATGCCAAGTGAAGCATAAATTGAAAGAAGCCTGTTGGTTGGCAGTCATTTCGCTGGCAAACAAAGGCCTCAGACAAATTTTCCACATTAATACAAACTCTTGCCACTCATTGTATCTATTACATATAAAAGTCATGCATACCATGTATGTGTTTAAAATATTATTAACAACATATACATGATTGTACATATAATGTTATCTATTACATACAAGTCATGTATATCATGTATGTGTTTAAAATATTGTTAACAACATATACATGATTGTACATATAATGTTATCTATTACATACAAAAGTCATGTATACCATGTGTGTGTTTAAAATATTATTAACAACATATACATGATTGTACATATAATGTTACCTATTACATACAAAAGTCATGCATACCATGTGTGTGTTTAAAATATTGTTAACAACATATACATGATTGTACATATAATGTTATCTATTACATACAAGTCATGTATACCATGTGTGTGTTTAAAATATTGTTAACAACATATACATGATTGTACATATAATGTTATCTATTACATACAAGTCATGTATACCATGTATGTTTAAAATATTGTTAACAACATATACATGATTGTACATATAATGTTATCTATTACATACAAGTCATGTATACCATGTGTGTGTTTAAAATATTGTTAACAACATACAGTACTGTTCGAAAAGATTGCAACGAGAATTGGGGATATATCCCCGGGGAGTATCACTTCACTAAGGGAAGTGAAATATCACTTTTGGTGACGTGAAATATCACTTTTGGAAAGTGAAATATCACTTTTGGAAATCACTTTTTGGAAAGTGATATTTCACTTTTGAAGAAGTGATATTTCACGTCACCAAAAGTGATATTTCACGTCACCAAAAGTGATATTTCACGTCACCAAAAGTGATATTTCACGTCACCAAAAAGTGATATTTCACTTTTTCGAACTGGACCTTTCACCGTCGTTATTATTCATGTGTTGTCAGTTTCTTCAACACCGTTCTTATTAACTAACGAAGCCAACTGCTTCAAAATAAACATTCTTAAAACACGGCCCGCTATCAATCTTCGGTTAACTTTTATTCCTGTTCACACTTCATGTGTTGTCAGTTTCTTCAACACCGTTCTTATTAACTAACGAAGCCAACTGCTTCAAAATAAACATTCTTAAATCACGGCCCGCTACCAATCTTCGGTTAACTTTTAGTCCTGTTCAAGGGTGATGAGTTGTCAGTTTCTTACTCAACACCGCCGTTCGGGTTCTTATTAACTAACGAAGCCAACTGCTTCAAAATAAACATTCTTAAAACACGGCCCGCTACCAATCTTCGGTTAACTTTTATTCCTGTTCAAGCGTGATGAGTTGTCAGTTTCTTACACAACACCGCCGTTCCCGTTCTTATTAACTAACGAAGCCAACTGCTTCAAAATAAACATTCTTAAAACACGGCCCGCTAACAATCTTCGGTTAACTTTTATTCCTGTTCACACTTCATGTCTTGTCAGTTTCTTCAACACCGTCAGTTTCTTCAACACGAAGCCAACTGCTTTAAAATAAACGTTCTTAAAACACGGCCCGCTAACAATCTTCGGTTAACTTTTATTCCTGTTCACACTTCATGTGTTGTCAGTTTCTTCAACACCGTTCTTATTAACTAACGAAGCCAACTGCTTCAAAATAAACATTCTTAAATCACGGCCCGCTACCAATCTTCGGTTAACTTTTAGTCCTGTTCAAGGGTGATGAGTTGTCAGTTTCTTACTCAACACCGCCGTTCGGGTTCTTATTAACTAACGAAGCCAACTGCTTCAAAATAAACATTCTTAAAACACGGCCCGCTACCAATCTTCGGTTAACTTTTATTCCTGTTCAAGCGTGATGAGTTGTCAGTTTCTTACACAACACCGCCGTTCCCGTTCTTATTAACTAACGAAGCCAACTGCTTCAAAATAAACATTCTTAAAACACGGCCCGCTATCAATCTTCGGTTAACTTTTATTCCTGTTCACACTTCATGTGTTGTCAGTTTCTTCAACACCGTCAGTTTCTTCAACACGAAGCCAACTGCTTTAAAATAAACGTTCTTAAAACACGGCCCGCTAACAATCTTCGGTTAACTTTTATTCCTGTTCACACTTCATGTGTTGTCAGTTTCTTCAACACCGTTCTTATTAACTAACGAAGCCAACTGCTTCAAAATAAACATTCTTAAAACACGGCCCGCTATCAATCTTCGGTTAACTTTTATTCCTGTTCACACTTCATGTGTTGTCAGTTTCTTCAACACCGTTCTTATTAACTAACGAAGCCAACTGCTTCAAAATAAACATTCTTAAATCACGGCCCGCTACCAATCTTCGGTTAACTTTTAGTCCTGTTCAAGGGTGATGAGTTGTCAGTTTCTTACTCAACACCGCCGTTCGGGTTCTTATTAACTAACGAAGCCAACTGCTTCAAAATAAACATTCTTAAAACACGGCCCGCTACCAATCTTCGGTTAACTTTTATTCCTGTTCAAGCGTGATGAGTTGTCAGTTTCTTACACAACACCGCCGTTCGGGTTCTTATTAACTAACGAAGCCAACTGCTTCAAAATAAACATTCTTAAAACACGGCCCGTGTGTGAACAGGAATAAAAGTTAACCGAAGATTGTTAGCGGGCCGTGTTTTAAGAATGTTTATTTTGAAGCAGTTGGCTTCGTTAGTTAATAAGAACGGTGTTGAAGAAACTGACAACACATGAAGTGTGAACAGGAATAAAAGTTAACCGAAGATTGTTAGCGGGCCGTGTTTTAAGAATGTTTATTTTGAAGCAGTTGGCTTCGTTAGTTAATAAGAACGGGAACGGCGGTGTTGTGTAAGAAACTGACAACTCATCACGCTTGAACAGGAATAAAAGTTAACCGAAGATTGGTAGCGGGCCGTGTTTTAAGAATGTTTATTTTGAAGCAGTTGGCTTCGTTAGTTAATATAAGAACCCGAACGGCGGTGTTGAGTAAGAAACTGAGAACTCATCACGCTTGAACAGGAATAAAAGTTAACCGAAGATTGGTAGCGGGCCGTGATTTAAGAATGTTTATTTTGAAGCAGTTGGCTTCGTTAGTTAATAAGAACGGTGTTGAAGAAACTGACAACACATGAAGTGTGAACAGGAATAAAAGTTAACCGAAGATTGTTAGCGGGCCGTGTTTTAAGAACGTTTATTTTAAAGCAGTTGGCTTCGTGTTGAAGAAACTGACGGTGTTGAAGAAACTGACAAGACATGAAGTGTGAACAGGAATAAAAGTTAACCGAAGATTGTTAGCGGGACGTGTTTTAAGAATGTTTATTTTGAAGCAGTTGGCTTCGTTAGTTAATAAGAACGGGAACGGCGGTGTTGTGTAAGAAACTGACAACTCATCACGCTTGAACAGGAATAAAAGTTAACCGAAGATTGGTAGCGGGCCGTGTTTTAAGAATGTTTATTTTGAAGCAGTTGGCTTCGTTAGTTAATAAGAACGGGAAAGGCGGTGTTGTGTAAGAAAGTGACAACTCATCACCCTTGAACAGGACTAAAAGTTAACCGAAGATTGGTAGCGGGCCGTGTTTTAAGAATGTTTATTTTGAAGCAGTTGGCTTCGTTAGTTAATAAGAACGGTGTTGAAGAAACTGACAACACATGAAGTGTGAACAGGAATAAAAGTTAACCGAAGATTGTTAGCGGGCCGTGTTTTAAGAACGTTTATTTTAAAGCAGTTGGCTTCGTGTTGAAGAAACTGACGGTGTTGAAGAAACTGACAACACATGAAGTGTGAACAGGAATAAAAGTTAACCGAAGATTGTTAGCGGGCCGTGTTTTAAGAATGTTTATTTTGAAGCAGTTGGCTTCGTTAGTTAATAAGAACGGGAACGGCGGTGTTGTGTAAGAAACTGACAACTCATCACGCTTGAACAGGACTAAAAGTTAACCGAAGATTGGTAGCGGGCCGTGTTTTAAGAATGTTTATTTTGAAGCAGTTGGCTTCGTTAGTTAATAAGAACGGTGATGAAGAAACTGACAACACATGAAGTGTGAACAGGAATAAAAGTTAACCGAAGATTGTTAGCGGGCCGTGTTTTAAGAACGTTTATTTTAAAGCAGTTGGCTTCGTGTTGAAGAAACTGACGGTGTTGAAGAAACTGACAAGACATGAAGTGTGAACAGGAATAAAAGTTAACCGAAGATTGTTAGCGGGACGTGTTTTAAGAATGTTTATTTTGAAGCAGTTGGCTTCGTTAGTTAATAAGAACCCGAACGGCGGTGTTGAGTAAGAAACTGACAACTCATCATGCTTGAACAGGAATAATAACGACGGTGAAAGGTCCAGTTCGAAAAAGTGAAATATCACTTTTTGGTGACGTGAAATATCACTTTTGGTGACGTGAAATATCACTTTTGGTGACGTGAAATATCACTTTGGTGACGTGTAATATCACTTTGGTGACGTGAAATATCACTTTTGGTGACGTGAAATATCACTTTTGGTGACGTGAAATATCACTTTGGTGAGGTGAAATATCACTTTTGGTGACGTGAAATATCACTTTTGGTCAAGTGAAATATCACTTTTGGTCAAGTGAAGTGAAATATCACTTAGGTGAAATATCACTTTTGTAGAAAGTGAAATATCACCTTAAAACTTCACATAAAAGTGAAATTTCACTTTTCAGGTGAAATATCACTTTTTAAGTGATATTTCACTTCACCTCGTTGCAATATTTTCGAACAGTACTGTATACATGATTGTACATATAATGTTATCTATTACATACAAGTCATGTATATCATGTATGTGTTTAAAATATTGTTAACAACATATACATGATTGTACATATAATGTTATCTATTACATACAAAAGTCATGTATACCATGTATGTGTTTAAAATATTGTTAACAACATATACATGATTGTACATATAATGTTATCTATTACATAAAAAAGTCATGTATACCATGTATGTGTTTAAAATATTGTTAACAACATATACATGATTGTACATATAATGTACTATTAAAGGCACCTGACGGTCAGTTTTTTCAAACAAAGGCTAAATCTTATGCCATCAGCTATATCCATTACTTAGAACACCTCTGTTCAATAATTATGAGAGAAAGAGAAAGAGCGAGATGATGTTTCACGGTCAGAATTAAACATTGTTTAAAAAATCAACTATTGTGTCTATAGCAACACTGACTGAATTCATGAGTGGAACTTTACCTATCAAAACGCTTTTGCCTGCCGTATATATATATATACTCACCACTGCTCCCTTTTTTGTAAGGAAACCCTGTTTAATAATCTTTATCCCATGACAAGATTTAGGGCCTCCAGAAAAAGTTCTTTTATGCGAGTCTCCAGATAAGTTAATACTTTCTGTGTCAGATTCTGGTTTCTACAAAGCAGCAGAAAAGGCATCAATCTCATGCAAAATACCTTAACAAACTTGATGTTTTTTGGTAAAACAAAATTAATGATTATTACTCCCACCCCTGACCCCCTCTCAATGTCATTTAATCTATTGAGTACCCACTGGGGAGGGGGGGGGGGGGATATGCAATACACAGTACCAACAATGAGAGGGGGGAGGGGTGGTCATGTCTTTTTAGAATTTTTGTGCACTTTAATTGGTCCACCACTTGGCGCTATCAGGTGATAGTCGCCCATGGTATCTAAAATTTTGTGTTGAACAATAATTAGACAAATTAGAGTGTTTCTGACTCAGGACTATTGGCTGATAGCTTAAATCCTTTGGACATTTGCTGTTCTTAAAACTAGCATATAAATTATTTGTTTTAAGAACATATATAAAACTGGCAACCACTGGCAACCACTGGTATCAGCTGATTGTGGCTCGATCGACAGACACACTCTATTGTTATAATAGTTATCAAATGCATGGAAATTTGTTGTTAAAACAAAAAAATATTAACCTTAGAACAAAGTTTGAGGGGTTATGTGCAAGTTTTAAGAACGTAAAATATCCAAAGGAACTATCAGCTGTTATAGTTGTCATCCATGGATGCAAACTATCAGGTGTTATAGTTCACCACAAAATTTTAGCATGCACCCATTTGCTAAAAGTGATCATGTGATGTGATAGTTGTTGTCTGCAGATGCAAACTATCAGGCATTATAGTTCACCACAAAATTTTGCCCATGCTCATTGACCAAAAGCGATCATGTGACATATATGATAGGTCTGTGGATGCAAACTATCAGGCGATTAAGTGCCCACTGAGAGTGGAAGACAATTTTGTGATGAACATAACGACAAATAGAGTGTGTTTGTCTCTTAAAACTAGCACTTCATTCTCAAGCTTATATTTGTTTTAAGAACATCAAATTTCCACGGACAACTTTCAGCCAATTTAAAGTTCCTCAATCTACTTGTATAATAGTTCTGAGACAGACACACACTATTAGTTGTTATTGTTCATCACAAAATTATACATGCATGTATTTCACTCTCAGCAGGCACTATAATTATATAGCCTGAGACTGCATCTGCAGACAACAACTATCATGATCATGTCACATGATCAATTTCATCCAATCAGAAATGGAAAATGGATAGAATTTATTGATGAACTACATGATTGTATTTAATGTTTAGGGGAATTAAAGTGTCTATGAATTGAACAAAATCAAATCCCGTTTTTAGTTTATTTAATTTAATTTGTTAAAAAGTAATTTTGTGCAATTAACAATATATAAATTTGGAAAGCACCACCAAATGGTTTGTGTCAAGTCACTGGCATTAAAAATTGCCAAAATCATGCAAGTCAATTCTTATGCTGTTGCTAATCACATGCATGATGTCATTATTTGGAATATAATTATTACAATTTCCTAGTTGATTTTTGTCTGTGTGCACTTGTTCTTCAAAATTGCCATCTATCAATACTTTCTGATAATAAGACAGCTGTGTTAGCCAATCAGAGTTTGGCACCAGTTAGTGGCTTGGTTAAATAATTATATTATGCTACATGTACTATAAAATATGTTTGAGATTCACAGTTGTCACCTTAACAACAGGTTTCCTGACCACTACTCCTCCTATGATCTTTGTTTCATAGCTGATATGCTCAGCTGGCTTGTCTGTGCCATTAGAAACACCATCTTCCTGTGCGGGGGTACTCTTGGGCTCTCTAGGCATTGACTTTTTAATGGACTGAGAAACTGTACCCTCTTGTCTTCTAGAAGGATCCACCTAATGATAAATGCAAAAATAAAATATGATTAAAGGTTGCACAATGCCAAGTACATAACTATGCCTATTAGTACATTATTTATGTGTCATTTGAGAATAATATTAGTATAACTTAGTATTAAGAGAGGATCCATGCGAGAACCATGCAGACTAGTCTACAGTGCACCTCTCCGATTTCCTTTAAACTTGGCACACATTTATATCTTAACTAGCTAATGTCCCATGTGAAATAGTTTGGCTGAAATGTAAAAGGCCTTTGAGATATGACAATCAAACTGTTTGACCCCCTGAAATGCTCAAAATCAGAGCAAAATATACCTTATGTTGTAACATGTCGCAATCGCAAATGATTTTAAGTAGAAAGATTATATTTTTACCTGCTTTAGTACTAAGTCCCATCAGCATATTAAAACCCAAATCAACTAATTTTATTTATAGTTTGTCGCTTCTGCCGAATTTTTATTTAACGCTACTTTAATACTAGGACTTTTTAAAACCCAATAAATGCTGTCTGGTAATTATGGCCGTTTGCAGAGTTGCGGCGTTCTTTTCTTTGAATTTAGAAATATTTCTAGATTGACTTACCATATCTCTTACAGTTTTTGGAATTTTTCCAAAATATTCTCTGTGCAAAATATGAACAAAATCTGAGATGTACCTATTTTTTCAGGGTGCATGGTTTTCACATGGATGCCCTCTTAATAATAATATTAAAACATCTTTAAAAGTTCTAGGCTTTTAAATCCACTAGCAATGTCTGTTTGTGGCTAGGATCTTTTTCCACTAGCAAAAATTCATAGGGTACTGGCAAAATGAAATGGCACAATTATTGTACTGAATATATTCTATAATAACCTTCAACACATCACTTCATATCATTTAACTTTTAATTGTGCATTGGGTAAGAATTAAAGTGCAAGTATAATATCCCCCCCAAAAAAATTGTACTATTGTGTTTGTTTCTCACAAAATGGTATTAATCTTGCAAATTTTGTAACATTTCTGGCATTTAATCCCTAATTTTGATTAGTTTTCATGGATCCTGTGACGTCATAAGATGAATCAACTCCCTCCCTAGAGAAAACTACTACAATAGAATCCCGTAGATTTTCTTTGTGACATCGCAAGATGAATCAATCCCACAATTCGGGTAGCGTTTATTCTATATAGTTTAATTTCTGCAACTGCCTCTCAAAGAAAACTAAGTTAGACAACTGAAGTATATCAGAAATAGAATTTGGAACAAAAAGAGTTGTTTTATGGCTTTACTTGCACTTTACGATGCTATACTACTCATTAATTATTCATGATGACAACTACCAATCAGAAGTCTCGGCAATCCCTTTATGTAGGACGACACGAATTTTACCAAACATACAATAGAATACAATGTACAACACAATACAATTCAATACAACAATAGAACGCAACACAATACAATACAATAGAATACGATTTGGTAGCAATTCGTGTCGTCCTACATGAAGGGATGGCCGAAGTCTCAATTTGTACCATGTGCCTTTGGAAACTAACATGTCAACAGTAAAGAAGTGAATTAAGTGACATCAAAAGAAAAAAATCTGACTCCAACAGGATTCAAACCTGAACTTCCTCAGAATCCATAGACTCTAAACACCTATTATAAGCTAGCCCTCTCCCTTACCAACTACACTACTGAGAGGCTTTGTTCAACTCCATGATGGTCCCAAAAAGAAGAATCCATGAGTGGGATAACTATACACAATAGTCCAACAATACACAAATAATGTTTCCATAAAACATACCTGTATGTAATAATTAATGAGTGAGAAGATGGTCCAATACTCGTCACAGGATTCGACGAGGGTTACAAAATCCTTGCAAGACTTTCAAATGCCTCAGGCTGCACCCTTGGCATTTGAAACTTCATGAAGATTTTGAGAGTTATTACCCTCGTTGAATCCGGTGATGAGTATGTGAAACATTATTTATAAACTCTTGTACATTGTGTAAATGTGCCAATTGTTTGTTCAAGGTTTTTAGACTTCAAGTTGTACCTTAAAGGAAGATCGACTTGCAGAAATTTAATTTGCTGGTGAATATATTTGGTTTGCAATTAAAACAAATCTGCAAGCACTTTGCAAGCATTAATTTAGAGTCCTGTAAATTATACTTTTTCTCCATAAATACTAATTAATGTTTAATACTCTAATATCCTATAAAAACACTCTCACAACTTTAATAGCACAACAGTTCCAAAATGCTTGGAACAATACTAGCTGATACTTATGTTTTTATATAAATTATTATAAATCTATGTCAATTCATTTAACAAACTCTTTTTTATATAATTTATACAGTAAACCTTATCTTAATTAAGTCAACAAGTGTACAGTTTGTTGTACAGACTGATCGGAGACAGTTACAATAATATTATTGTATTAACTGTTGTACTGTATAAACATACATGTAACTGAAGTCTCTCGGACATCCACTTGCAATTGGCACCAGGGCGTTAATTTGCAGTGCAGAAAAAAATATTAAAGGGATGGGGGAATTTGTGTCACTCACTCACCCAGGCCAAAAGAGCCTGCATGGGAACAAGTTTGATGAGTATGTATATGTAACTGCTGACGGCTCGAATTTATAGATTACTTATCACATTAAAATAGAATCTGATTGACAGCTGATTATTAGCTAAGACGCGGCTAGCGTTATGTTTCAGTTATAGAGAAACACATGAAGGGAACAGAGAACCGTAGAATTGTCTATGTGAAATTGACTCGACTCACCGACCCGCAAACGTTGGTAAGAGCAACCTTTACATATTATATTGTATATCATTGCGTATTGTTTTGTATAACTTGACCTCTACTGATTTAAAGAGCATATGATACAAATGTTTTAGTCTCACTTATTGTTGTGTAATCAAAAGAGTAAGCTGTATTTTATTGTACTGATTTTCAGTCGACCGCAACTGTATCACCTCTGGAAGCTAAATGTGATAATAAACAATTCTTGTTTCTGTTCTAGACTACTAACAAATTCGTAGGCCAGGAATATTTTGCCATAGAATTTTCGGTTGACGCGATTTCCACCTAGAAAATCCGAACAGCTAATAGCTTTCTAGAATACGTCAAAAGACATAGTAGGCGCCTAAAAATAGCTAGATAAGCTGCAGACAACTTGTTTCAAACGAATTTCAAAAAGTACTTGTTGGGTGCCCTTGATATACAAACTTACTGACTACTTAGCTATAAAGCAGTAGAATCTGGGGGAGTTCGCGAGAAGTTCTCCGCGGAGTAATAACAAATAAAGGAGGTAAGAGAACGAATCTTCATGTCCCATGATAATTATTTAAAATTTATATTTAGTTTCACAACACGTGATGTAAGTTTTTATCTCGTTCTGGGTTGGTTCACCTCGTTAGTTACCCATTGTTTGTATCCCCTGGGTCCTCATAGCCAGCATCGTTAAAAAACACTCCATCAGGCACAACAGCGCTACTTGATGAGAACCAGGTATCTTACTAAAATAACCAGGCTGTGCCCTGTTAATCTAAAATATAAATATAAAAACACGTTCCTGGAGCAAACTGCTCTTCAATATTGCGTTTAATAAACTTAATGTCCAAAGGAGGCGTTCCATTGTCTACACTACGTTGTTTCGGTTAATACGACGATACATTGTCAGTACGTTATTACTTTTTCACAGTTCCGAAGGTCATTCGAAAATAGCAGTACTGACGGGAGAATGAATGAGCCGACTAAAATGTCTTCGTGAACAATTTCAGATGGAGTTGATTTCAATGCTTTATATGTTCTTGAAGACTAGATGTTTTCCCATCGTTGCATGCATGTACTTTTTTAACAAGCGACAAAATTCGAAGTAGTACGTATATAAAAAGGGGTAGAAAAACTTACAGTTCTTGTGAGACTCGTGACTGAGAATAAAATAATTATATTAAAATTCAAATGGACTACAACACAGTATTAAATAAAGCGACGTTCGAGCTGTGGTTGTCACGGGAGGGGCAACCTCTATAAAACATCAGCTTCCATAATAACTTAAAAGCATTCAATATCAGTCAGCCGGCCCTTGACCTTGTATCCCAGGTATTTGTTTAGCATGTCGAGCCTTTTATAAATATTCAAAAGCAATTTACATTTACATTTTAATACCTTCAAACACAGCACACAGATTTTGGAGTCCCTTCTTCTTCAGCCACTCACTCACAAAAGCGGAGTTTTGTCCTTTAAATGTATCTAATATAAAAGTGTCCTCCATTATTCGATCGAGGACGAGAACGGAACATGAATTCGAAATCGAGACAACTTGTTCAAATTCCCCCATCTTCTGGAGTTTTGATTTCAGCTTCTTTGTGACGAGTTAATAAAATATTCAAGTCTGCGAGTATCCAAGTACGCGATGCTTAATCTCTCTATTAGCTCCTTCCCGCGAATGGCAGAAATGAAAACATGACCACAATTTTCGCGCGTTTGCTGCTTGACATTTTCAGTTTTTACGTAAGGTCGAGTAGATCCGCGTTTGTTGTGAACGTTGGAATTCTTTTCCACTTTTCTTATATATTTATTTCGTATTTTGACGGCGGGCTGACGTTTCCCGTTTGCCGTAGAACGCGGTGCTTAATCTCTCAAAAAGTTTAAGATATTAGTAAACTTTCATGGTTCTCATGGTTCCATTTCTTATTAGCGATCTCACATAAAACACAAACATGTTCTCATATGCCACGTCTTGAGTGTTCTTCAGCATTCTTGCGGGTCTTCTTAAAGTATACCTTCTTGCATCTTCTTGCGGGTTGATCTTCTTGCGGAAAGAACTTCTTGCGGGTCTTAAGTTCTTGCGTTAGTTCAGTAATTTCAAGCGCATGCGGCACGCAAGAAACTAGTACGTGTTGGCTTGCGGACGCAAAAAGAAGTTCTTGCGCGTGCATTATTTTACGGCTGTACTGTACTACAGTACATGTTACTTTAGTAGTTGGTGGAAGTAAAATGAATTTGAATCATCTGTTGATGAAATAAGGTATTGATGACTGATTCATTTTACTACTAAAATCAACTACTAAAATAAAAGTTTTATAAAGCTCACTCAACACAATCACCTCAAATCGTAGCATGGGAAAACTAAGTGGTAATTAAGATTTAATATTATCTAGCATTTTCTTTGTGTACATGTACATGTACCTCTATCTCTTCACTCATTACTGGTAAGTTGTGAATCCAAAACAAAAATATGCATAATATAAACCAACTGTAATTCATTTTGCAAAGTTAACAGACAGGTACTTAAGTCAGAAAATGTTAACTTTGCTCTAGCTTACATCATTGCATACATATGTAGCAGCTATGGATCTTCAGTTGTTTATAAATAAAAGTTAATAAATAAATCATTTATAACACTGAATTAATTAGGTAAAGTTCTTCATTTTATGTTACATAATAGGGTGGGTCACGGTACTTACAGTTACTCTATGAAGATTTTTAATCCATTCCTTCACATCTGTTTCACTGCTTGCTTTAAGATGATGCTTTGAAGTATCAACCATCTGGATTTCTGAGGAAAAAGTAGCCTTGTCTAAATATAAAATTTGATAAAATTTGCTTGGGATTGTACTGGGAAATACCTTTAATATTACCAAGTTGGACCAATACTGTCCTGAAACATATGGCCCTAATGCTCAGGAAGAAGTTGTAGCTTTGACCATAATTATACAGATGTACTGCTGTAAGGTAATGAACCTTAATTATCGGACAGTTTACTTTGATTGGCCAATTTGCCAATATCTTTCTTCCTTTGTGATCTTTAAGGGAAACTATAAAAAGTATGGCAGTATGATAATCAGTAGAACAGATAAGAGAGAGATGAGTATCAAATTCAAGGATTTTAGAATTGAACCAGAACACAATATCATACTATTAGGTGTAAATATCGACAGCAAATTATCCTTTTCAGATCATATTAGTACTGTCTGTAAGAAGAGCAGTCAAAAAGTAGGAGTAATAATGAGATTACGAAATCTCATAGTAGTATAGCCGGTATTAAAATGATACCACTTTTTCTTGTGCAAGAAAACTCAAAAAGTTGAATGTTATGGACGCCTTGTTTTCTTGCACAAGGGGCGTCATAAAGCGAATTCAGAAATCCACTTCATGACGCCCCTTGTGCAAGAAAAAAGGCGTCCATACCATTACAACTTTTTAAGTTTTTCTTGCACAAGAAAAAGTTGTATCATTTTAATACCGGCTATACTACTAGGGGTAACTAAGGGTCATTCAAAGTGTCACTAGACATTCTTGTACATAAAATCCAACTTGATAATCCTATTAGAGATATGATTTCCATACCATTACAACTTTTTAAGTTTTTCTTGCACAAGAAAAAGTTGTATCATTTTAATACCGGCTATACTACTAGGGGTAACTAAGGGTCATTCAAAGTGTCACTAGACATTCTTGTACATAAAAATTCAAACTTGAGTATCTGTTAGAGACATGATTATTATACTGTATATCGATATCTTTCACTATGGATAATATATCGTACCTCCCTCTAGAAATCTTGACTAAGATCGTAGAGCATGCAGGTCCTACGTCATTCTCAAGCATTGCAAGGACATCGAAACGCCTAAACGGTGCTGCATCTCTCGCGCGCTACAAAGACGTAGACCGAGAGTTCCGTATACAAGTACTATGTTTCGGTTTGGGTTCTACTCATAATGATGCCGATAGAGACAAATTGGCTAGGACTTTCGGCATTTCCGCAAGCCACGTCGACGACAGCCTTCCTCTCATCTACGCCAGCGATCATGGCAACCTTAATATTGTTAAGTGGCTCGTCAAGCACTTACGTTTCAATAAAATGGATAGATACACCAATCGTACTCTATGCGCTGCCTTAAGGTACGGTCACCTTGGTATTGCTAAGTGGCTCATTAAGCACTTCCAGTTCACCAAAGAGGGCTATGCCGTCATGTTTGCTATGATAGAGGCCGGCGCGTATGGGCATCTTAATAGCATCAAGTGGCTCATTCAACGTTTTCAGATAACCATAGAGTGTGAATACATTCATCGTGCTCTACTATGCGCCTGTAGCAACGATCAGTTTCATACCGCTAAATGGCTCGTTAAGTGGATCATTAAGAACTCCCCTCTCACCATAGAGGAAGAAAATGCCCTACTAGATTACTATGTGAATGCCTATAATGCCAGATAGGAATCCGATTGAATCCAACTGCACCTAAGAATCTAAAACTTGAAGTATATGTTAAAGGAATGATTATTATACTGTATATTACCACTAAATGGTATTAGTATATATTCTTTATTCCACAATACTAGCTTACGTTGTTATCTTAGTACGCATTAACACCATACAGATCGAACATGTCGAAGAAGAACTCAAATGTAGACGCCACAATGATTGAGGTAGTAACTTGTGATTGGTTGATGAGAGGGAAGGACACGAAATGCCAAAAGAGGATTTCGAAGACAACGAAGTTCTGTTCCCAGCACAACTACCAAATCTCAAAAGGCTGTGCCCCACTCATACCATGCTCGAAGTGCGGTAAAGGATGTCGTACTGATTACGAGCTTTGCTCAGGATGCGACCGTCTCGCCATCAAGATGAAGTGTCCCGGTGTCTATATAAAACGCGCTAAGAAGTCCAGCAAGACGCTAGAGGATCCAAGAAAGGAGGAACCAAACGTGGTGGAACCGGAGGAGCCTGCTGAGGTAGCATTGTCCACGGAACCAGAGGAAGGTCTCGGAGAGTCTCTCACCCATGCGCTCAACAAGGTGTTGGCTGCCTTGAGGAGCGAGAAGGACGATTAGGAATAGCCACGAAAAAAAAAAAAAAAAAAGGAATGAAGAAGGTCGTTGCGTGGCCCTCTTCATTCCTTTTTTTTCTTTTTTTTTTTTCTATTAAACGTATAACATCTATAGTTGTATCATGGACGAGCTAGTCAGATTGTTTGGTCCTGGAATTCGTAGAAGCCTGAATATCAAACCACAAGTGGAACGTATTAACACCAGTGAAACATGTCCTGATTGTCTCTGCCCCTTTGAAATACAAGGAACGGAATTCGTGTGTCCCACCTGTGGTCTTGTTTCCGAGGTTGAACCATGTGAAGAAACTAAGATCGACATTATTACTACTCGACTGCGTATAGTAGGTCCGGACGGATTTCAGTATCAAAGTGATCTAGACCGAGCAAAACCAAAGCAAAGTGATGACACGGAACTGCAACGACGAATGCTCCTACAAGAACTACGAGCATACAACACTATTTACAAACAAAGTTGTGACCTATCGTTCCCCACGAACACTTTAGGAATCGTAGCCGACGCATTTATCCAAGTAATGAAAGTTCATCCCAAGCGTAGCGATGCTAAGAGACATATTCTAGCTGCTCTACTCTACCATGCATGCATACAATGTGGATTCGTCCGATCTAAAGGTGAGGTTGCTCGCTTCATGCAACTAAGCAACAAAGGCATCCATAGAGGAGAGGTCTTTATACGTTCTCTGTGTGACGACAATGAGATCGATGTAGACTTGGATGCCGAGTGCATAGTTCCTCACATTGCAACGACTTTCCTTAAACTCGATCCTCAAGGAGTACTTATAGACGCTCAACAAATAGTCCACGAGGTTGTTACTATGGCAATAGAAAACAATGTAGGCAGATCGGTAATTAAGACGAAAGTTGTTGGAGCAAGTTACGAGGTGCTACGTCGCTTAGGATCGTCTATGTCTCTTAACGAGGTCGTTAAACGCTGTGATGTATTTGGAAATTCAGTCAAGCGTTTTGTCAAGAAGTTGTCTTCTTACCATTCCCACTTCGAACCAATCTACACTAAGCATGGGCTAACTAGCGATAGGACTTAGCAAAGTGAAAGTGAGAGCCCTGTTCGTTTCTTTCATAGGAAACGTCGATTCTTACATTCCAAGTTTTTCTCGCATTTCCTTTTGCACTTCTTGCTTGAGTTCGGCTCGAACCCGATCCAGGCTTTTTTCACCTATGGAAGCCTTGCGACGAATTTCAGATCTCATGATCTCATACTTATTCGCTTCGTTCAGGATGAGACTGTATTCAGAGTCGGATACGTTTTCATCACGTAGTGCCTTCGATACTAGATCGCAAATCGTATTGATTTTCGCTTTTGCTAACATAGTTGTCTTTTCATGCTTAGAAACCTTCATTCCTAACTTCTTAGCTCCAATGGTCGTAGATGCTGAAATTAATCCACATCTATCGGCTTACTACGACAAAAGACGTGTTCTTCCCGATGGAATCCACACCGAGCCAATAGAGTACGCTGTCTAGCGCTTGGGTACAAACAGAATTCCTTTTGGTGGTAGTTCTGTATCCCTAGGAACAACTTGTAGCTCTTCACGAACGAATCCACGTTTGGGTGCAGCCTTCTCCTTCGCAAGGTAGTAAAGCACAGGCTGTCCCGAAGATACTACGCTTCGCGAAATGGTGTATATCTGTAAACTCCACACGGGATCAGTAGCTCTACGTTTTTCACCTCCTTCCAATTCTCCTGGTGCATAAAGATATCGAACTAGAACGTCGAATGGTAGACGCTCTTCTCTCAATCCAACGGTGCGCGAATACGTAGGAGTCTTCAGATCTACTTGTTGCGCCACTACAGAATTCGAAGGCTCTTTACCAGTCAACCGAGTCACCTCACTGTTCATGGCTTTGATAACCATTGGTAAACGAAGTACCCATTCTCTACTACGCTCATCTGATCCTTCCGAAGTAAGTACCATCTCTTGTGCATACTGATACCCAAACAATCTCTCGGCTAGAGTTCTATTTGCTCGTTCGACAAAACTTTGCGCTCTATGATTACCAGCCTCACCTCGTTGAACTTTCGTACCATGTAGTTCTAGAGTTTCAGACATACGTCCCATGAATTCTCTACCAGGATCTACTTGCAACGTCTTTGGCCATTCTAGTGGACTACGTTTATAGATTCGTTCGAATGCCGCAGAAACTTCACCACTATCTTTAGATGCCAAAGGTTCGGCTTCTTTGTATCGAGAAGCTACATCGATTACCACTAATGCATACTTATATAGTTTCCTTCCACGTCCAGGACGATCGTGTGGTAGAAATATCAAATCAGCTTGGTGGACTTCATTTGGTTTCGATACAGTCCAATGCGGTCGTGGAATGTGTTTTGGTGGTGGTAGATATATTTGCCACATAGATTGCTTTTCCAACCAACTCCTAGCCACGTCTTCTGATGCTTTCGCTGCTACCGATAGCTTACCAATTGCAGAGTGACCTTTCCAATAGCCCATAGGACCATAGAAGATATTCGCAAGTTTAGAATCCATCATACATCTATACGTCCCAACCTTCAACAGATAAAAAAAAAAAAGGAAGAATAAAGAAAGTCGTTGCGTGACCCTCTCCATTCTTCCTTTCTTTTTTTTTTTTTTTTTTTAGTAGTAACCTAGTAGTAACCTAGTAGTAACCTAGTAGTAGCTTAGTAGTAGCTTAGTAGTAGCTTAGTAGTAGCTAGTAGTAGCTTAGGGGTAGCTTAGTAGTAGCTAGTAGTAGCTTAGGGGTAGCTTAGTAGTAGCTAGTAGTAGCTTAGGGGTAGCTTAGGGGTAGCTTAGGGGTAGCTTAGTAGTAGCTTAGGGGTAGCTTAGGGGGTAGCTAGTAGTAGCTTAGGGGTAGCTTAGTAGTAGCTTAGGGGGTAGCTTAGGGGTAGCTTAGGGGGTAGCTAGTAGTAGCTTAGGGGTAGCTTAGTAGTAGCTTAGTAGTAGTATCTATATCCATTTACTAATAGCGTATCCAACGCCTAGCATTCCACCACCAACGTAGAGCAACTCGCCAGTCTTCTGATTGTTTGAGGGTTTGTAGTAGTCAGATAAGCGGGGTTTTTTCATCTCTTTGAGCCGTTTTAGCTCTTTACGTAACTTATCGGATCGCACTAAGGCTTCGTTGGTATCTCTTTGAGCGTTGCATGCGTCACGTTCAAGACCTTCCTGCTCTTGTGCATGGTCGTATCGTCTTTGACGTTCGATTCTATAGGCTTTCGTTTCGCTTGCTAGTTTTTCGATGGCCCTATTGTGTCTCTCTCGTTCTGCATTCATATCACCCTTTCCAATCATTCTAGCTAGTATGCCACCACCAGTAAATGCCGTTGCATTCAATATAGCCCCGAGGATGGCCATTCCAATTGCTGCCGCCATTACGGTTTGGTCTTTTCTTTTTCTTTCTCAAGTTGTTTCTCAAGATATTGTTTCGCGTATAAGCTACCAACTATCACGGCAGTCCACTTTGCGTAATTCACTAGGGAAGAAGAAGGATCGCTAAGCATAGATTCCTTGGTAGTCTTTTTTACGATCCACCCAATACCAGCAGCGAGTCCAACGATTTTGACTGCATCGGTTGCCGTCTTCGTCAATTCCTTCTCCATCTAGATATATACTACTATGATCTCGAGTCTTTAAGTGTTACTCCATGTCTAGTGCCGTTAGCTTTGTCGGAGCTGCAGGTTGTGTCGTGCTAACGGCGGCAGCTCGCGTGTTGCCATCTACATACTTCTTGTACGCAAAGTACGTGCCAAACAATGTAGCGCCAGTACCGATGACTGCGAGTATAGTCAGGTTTTCGAACTGACCTTTCTCTACGTCAGTTTCTTTGGACGGTTCGTTTTCACGTTCTATCTCCCTCTTTTGAGCTTCTTTTGCACGGGCAGTGACCTTCTCCCAAGCTAATTTTCCTGCTGCAACACGCTTTGGATTTTTTCCTTTCTTAGTTGGTACAGTCGTTGGAGGATTCGCAGTTATCTGATCCGTCTGTCCTTCCATCTTGATTCGATATAGTAGGTATATGTGGAGGTTCAACAGTTGTTCCAGGAATGACTACGTGACCAGATATGTGGAATAGGACGCTAGCTAGCGCTACAAGGCGACCTGCTTTGAGTGATAGTAGGCCAGTCGCAGCACTGATTTCATTGCGGACTAGAGGGTCTTCTTGTAGGTCCTTGATCAGTGCTTCTTGAGAATCTATTGGTACTAGGTAGGCAACTAGGCGGGTAGCTAGACGTGTCACACCGTCGACTAAGCCTTTCGTTACTTGCTGAGCTAGGACGGCCTGATACCTCCTATACAACTTGTCTATTTCTTTCTCAGGAAGTCTAGAGATGTCTCCTAGGGAAAAGTTCTTACCTAAGTATTCTTTCGTTACGCCTGTTGCAGCTAAGATCGAAAGTGATTCGCGATTGTCTGATGTGACGTCTAGGGCGGTTGGTGGTGGGCCTGTTGCGTCCTCGCCGAATGTCTCGAGTATATCTTTATCCATGATAATATGTTGTAGGTGCTGGGAGCTCTAACACCACCCCGAAAGGATGGCGGAGACAGAAGCACATGCGAGCGAACTTATGGGATCCAAGTATCGTTCGTAACTCTTTACATTCTTGTGAGCCTCCATAATCCTCAAATATCTTTTTACCATCTACGACCGATGCTGTATGAAATGCTACTACGATAGCTGCGTTCTCGCGGAAGGGTTTACATATGCTCGTTAGTTGTTGGGACAGCACCCAAATGGAAAGCCCTATGTGTCGTGCAGAAAAGGCTAAGTCCACTAGCTTTTCAGTTCGTTTCTTGACGTCCTTCGATGCGGCGCAATCATCGAGAATCAATAGAGTATTGGTACCTGACCAAAATGTTGCGCAAATACTCAAAGTAGCATCGATGGCATCTTGTGGTGGCGATATGACGAAGAAATGAGGATCTCGATTTGCGAATCCACGATAAGTTTTGTTGTGGGCATACGTAGGACAAATCAGTACTATGTAATCGAACTTACCACGAAATGCTCCACGAAGTTGTTCTATGAGAAACGCAGTCTTCCCACAATTCGTCGGACCGACTATGAGTGCGTTGAACGGCACGTGCTCTACGAGAGAATCCATCAGTATAATATACTCTGCAGAGATCTGTTCAATATCGTGACCTGAGCATCCGCAAGGACATAGATGTGCATTTTCACATTTCCACTTCCCTTAGCAGTTCTATGTATGCGAATGTCGATGTCCTTTCCACTGCCGGTTTGTGCCAAGCCATCACCATGAACGGTGGAATCTTTTGCTGTGCGACAATCGATTAGAATAGAGAATCTATTTTCAAAGAACTTCTTTGGAGTCATAGAAGTATTGGGTGTACCAAACCAGCTTCTTGCAGCCTCCCAGAAATCTAGGGGAAGCATGCCACTTGGAAAGAGTCTGTTGGGAATCCCGTTGACATCTACTTCTACCTTCAAGATATCTGGATTCGAGAATGCTTCACTATCTCGCGTGCCAATGGTAGGTGGATCTATGAATAGTAGAAGTAGTCCAGCAAAGGATCGTCGTGGAACATTAACGTTTTGAGATATCAAAGTATCGGACGTTTTAGCGATATCTACTGTTTTGAAGTGAACAGCGTAGTTGTACAGGAATGCAGTACCTATTTCATATTTGTGAAGTGCATTACTAGCCAGCGTTTCGTTCCTGATTGCTTCGTATTCTAGTTGGATGTTGGTAAGTTGGTACGTACCTATCTTCGTAGTATCCGATCCAATTACAACCTCGTTGGCAGGCGCTAGAGTCAACTCGAATGTAATGATACTTTCTAAGGCATGTGGATATAGAACTCCATGTTGTGTCAGAATGTCAACATCTAATGGAATCCTATACTTGGAACCACATGCAGTTAGGAGCGCGTTGTCTGCAGCAACAGAAGTACTTGCGTCACCAGCTTTCGATCGTAGCTTATTCAAGTTCTCTGATTGAATACCTTGTTGTATTCTAGACTCTCTCTCCTGCGTAGATAGGTATACATCAGAGTACGTTTGTAGGAGGTCTGGCCTGACAAGGTCTTCTACCGTTTCAGCTCCCATCCTACAGATTCTACGCATGACCAAACAGCGTCCAACGTTCGAAACGACTCTGTTATTCGCATGTCCACCAGATAGTACGATGTCGCCCAATAGCGCTAAGCTACCAGGTACTAGTACTACATCTTCTGCTAGCTTTGGGACTTCTACGTATAGAGTCTCACCTGGATTGGCAGACGATCGAGTGAAAGTCTTCCTATACAAGTCTCGCGGAGCCTTGAGTGCATGAGGCTCTCTTCGTACTTGTGTGGGATCCAACTTTGATGAGATCATGTTGAATATAACTATATATATAATTATGTTTAACATGGCCTCTGAGGGTAGGTCCGATGAAAGAACTGATGAAGGTGGAGACTACGATAAAGATGATACTATCAAATAGAATGTGGATGAGGAGTGGGATGCAATATTTCCAGAAGAGTCAGGAGAAATGGTCCCAATGAAAACCAGACGCAACTACGGCAAAGAAGGTGCTAGACCAAAGAATCAGGAAACCTCGTTTTCTAGAGAAGATGACGAGTACTTCGACGAACTCATCGACTCGGAAGGCTCAAACGTTTCTAGAAATGAAAAAATCCTGGAGAGGCTGGAGAAAGAGAAAATCCCAAAGTATACCGATCGAAGTGTAATCTTCAAACAGGGTTTATCGGAAAATGCAAGACAGGATATGTTCGAGACTGTCTGGGAAAAATACCACGATGTGGGAATTCGAGGCACGCTTGAGATTGCAACCATGTCTGATGGTAGAGTCTTTATCAAAGAGTATGGAAGTAAAGAAAAAGCTATTCCTTTGACCACCACGAAAGGTGAGTTATATAAGAAGATGGGAAAAGGTCTCAAAAGAGTCTTAGGACCTTCGAGGGAAGAAATGTTAAAAGAAGTCATAGTAGCTCAAAACCAATTGAGTGAGAGGGTCGAACAAAATGAAGGAATACTCAAAGACCCTACATCTACCGAAACTCAGAAAGAAAACGCTACTAATGAAATAAAGACCGATCAGGAGGAGCAAACAGTCCTAGAACAAATAGAAGGAGCTATAGTAGCACGGATGTCACTTAGGGATCGTATAAGAATCATCTTCAAGAAGTATGGAGTCAGTATAATTAGCGTGGTAGCTGCGGTAAGTACTGTGATCGGTGTAATAGTTTCCAATCTGACGAAGAAAGTTTCCGCGATAGTACCGGGATTTGGAGATGCTGCCAAAGCAGCTGCTAAAACAACTGTCAAAGGTTTAAGAGCAATAGGCAAAAAGTTAGAGGAGATTCTACCTAAGATGATTGGACCAATTGTGAGTTTCATATTCAGTATGGCTGCTGACGTTGTTGGAGTCTTAGCAAACAACCTTTGGTTGTTAATCGTAGCAGCAGTGGTCTTCGTAGTGGAGCAATACAAACGCCGTTAACGAAACAACGTCCATGCGATTCCAGCTGCAGCAATGGATGTCACTGCGAGATTAATCTCATGTTGTGAGACGACAGCCTTTACCTTTGCCTTTGCCTTTGCCTTTGCCTTTGGTACAGGAACTTGTTTCTCGAGAGGCTGCACCGATTTCTTATCTGACGGTCCTTCCATAAGAAGAGGTGGGTGTCCTTTGACTTCTATATTGATGGCGTTAGTGCCTAGCACCATATCTTTCATAGCTTTCGGGATTGGATTCTTATAGTCATCGTTCTTACCAAGATAGTACTCTAGATTGCTTGGCAAAAGTCGCACATCTACAGCTATTGCTAAATCGAGCCTCTTATGCGTCCTCGTTATAGCATTAAGATAGTTGTTGTAGCTCGCCACTGGATCGTTTTCGAGAATAGCACCTTCGACTAAGCTCTTAAACTTTTCTTTGACGTTATGGCTATGTATGATGGAGTCGTTCAGATCTGCTTGTGCACCAAGTATGCAATGTCCAAAAGCCTCGACAGATCTATTCAACCTACCCAATCCAACATCTGTCAAACCTTTTCCGATTGGTGGCGTAAACCAATTGTATTGTTTACCGTTGTTATTGCCAATGTACGCTAAAGAAAACTGATACTCCGTACGACTCTCCTCAGGAAACTTAAAGTCACCACCAGGCCACTTTGCAGAGAACGAAGTATTATGTGCATACTTCTCCGTATAGTTCACCATTTTTCCATGAGAGTTTACGTAGACGTCTCCTAAGCCATTCCACCGAAAGTCTGGTGTTCGAGATATACCGAATTCGATGCACAATTTCTCAAGAGCTGATTTGTTATAGAGGTTATCCCTTTGCTTGAAATGAGATTCACCAGGTAAAGGAACTCCATGAGTACCACCAAGTTCACGTAGAATTCTTCGTATCGTGAAATATACGTGGAATCGTAGGAACCCTTGAACGACTGGTGGATACGTTTTGAAAGTGGGGTCAAACAACGACACTCCACATCCGGAAGTTGCACACCACGTTGCAAAATTAAGTTGTTGAGGCCAGTAGTGGAAATCTGGACCAGCCAACCAATGCTGGGACTCCTTTTTTGTCGTATGCTTTACAACGATCTCCTTGAATATATTTGGAACGCCAGCTTTGAAATTCTGCTTTGGTGTGACATATATCAATAGATTAGTGAGATCAATATATTGTGCCGGTTCAGTAGAAGGAACTGCTGTAATGGGATATTTCACACTCATGTCTAGTATCAACGTAGATGGGAAACCACCAACCATTCCCTGCAATGCATTGTCGATGCGGCTTTGAGTGACTGCAGATAACTTTGAGACATCATCGCCGTAAACGATATAGCTAGAATCTCCATCTCGAAACCAAATACTCGTCGAATATTTACCTGGATCGTTCACTTCCGTAGAGGCATAGAACTTGTGAAGATCTGCCTGTGGATATTTCTTCTTGAACTTCGCTAATAGATTTACATTCAACGTTGTGACCTTTTCATTTTCATCGGCAAGGAGTGCTGTCTGCTCAGATTTCGAAAGCCTTGGTCCACCCTTGGCAATCTCTACCTTGTCCTTGGCAGATAGACCATCGTACCAATCATCTTTGTCTGGTACAACGAGAGGCATCGTGTTGAAGCTATACGTATATATAGTTATACCTTCAACATATAAGATGGTTCTCTTATATATCACCACAACATTGGCTGACCATACTGTCTACTTCGACGATCCAATTCTCATACAGAACGTTTCACTAGTCGAGGTCACTATTGAGAATAGTTGGTGGAACCTAGCAGAGAATGCTATCTTCTGGTGGTCTACCGAAGGTCTAGGGTTTCCGTACGAAGTTCCTAAGGGAAACCACACTATGGCGAGCCTTCGACAATTCTTTGCGCCTGCAGTTAGTGCTAACGTTGTAAAAATCGAGAAACCCCATCATAGGAGGGCTTGGAACCTAGAAGTCAAGCAATCGATCCTACTTAGTGGAAACCTCTGCAAACTGATGGGTATTAATAAAGATGGGATTGATAAGCAACTAAAAGTAGGTTCGTATGAAGTGTCCATCCAAGATGAAATCGACATAGTGTATATCTGCTGCGACGTGGTGGATTCCAGATTCTCGATTCAAGATGGAAAGCAATCTAAAGTCCTAAGTAGAATACATATCCGAGGCGATAGATTTGTGAAAACGACGTATACCTCACTACAACCTCTAGATGTCAAAGCTCTAGGTACGATACAAAGCAGTCTTCGTCTGACAATTCTCGATGAGAAAGGCAATCTGATAGACTTCCGTGGTCGACCCATACTGTACGTGTTGAAGCTTGAGTAAGCTATATGTATAACGTACAATGGAAGGCGATTCGATTCAACCGTTTCCATCAGCACCAAGTATCTATCCGCAGATCGCTAACGACACTGGAAAGAACTTTAGACTGCAAACGATCCGAGACACGCTTTCGGACATAGAAGTTCAAGAAAGGCACTACGAAGGTGTGCGCAAGAAATATGCACGTTCTCAAGGAATAGTTCATGGCATCGCAGTGGTAACTGGAGGTCTATCTGTGATCTTATCTGGATCTGGATTGGGCGCAGCGTTGACTGGGGTTGGAATAGTGATTGGTCTACCACTTGGAGTTATTGGTGGGCTATGTGGATTAATTTCAGCATCTACAACCCTTGGAGCTAAGAAGTTAGGAATGAAGGTTTCTAAGCATGAAAAGACAACTATGTTAGCAAAAGCGAAAATCAATACGATTCGCGATCTAGTATCGAAGGCACTACGTGATGAAAACATATCCGACTCTGAATACAGTCTCATCCTGAACGAAGCGAATAAGTATGAGATCATGAGGTCTGAAATTCGTCGCAAGGCTTCCATAGGTGAAAAAAGCCTGGATCGGGTTCGAGCCGAACTCAAGCAAGAAGTGCAAAAGGAAATGCGAGAAAAACTTGGAATGTAAGAATCGACGTTTCCTATGAAAGAAACGAACAGGGCTCTCACTTTCACTTTGCTAAGTCCTATCGCTAGTTAGCCCATGCTTAGTGTAGATTGGTTCGAAGTGGGAATGGTAAGAAGACAACTTCTTGACAAAACGCTTGACTGAATTTCCAAATACATCACAGCGTTTAACGACCTCGTTAAGAGACATAGACGATCCTAAGCGACGTAGCACCTCGTAACTTGCTCCAACAACTTTCGTCTTAATTACCGATCTGCCTACATTGTTTTCTATTGCCATAGTAACAACCTCGTGGACTATTTGTTGAGCGTCTATAAGTACTCCTTGAGGATCGAGTTTAAGGAAAGTCGTTGCAATGTGAGGAACTATGCACTCGGCATCCAAGTCTACATCGATCTCATTGTCGTCACACAGAGAACGTATAAAGACCTCTCCTCTATGGATGCCTTTGTTGCTTAGTTGCATGAAGCGAGCAACCTCACCTTTAGATCGGACGAATCCACATTGTATGCATGCATGGTAGAGTAGAGCAGCTAGAATATGTCTCTTAGCATCGCTACGCTTGGGATGAACTTTCATTACTTGGATAAATGCGTCGGCTACGATTCCTAAAGTGTTCGTGGGGAACGATAGGTCACAACTTTGTTTGTAAATAGTGTTGTATGCTCGTAGTTCTTGTAGGAGCATTCGTCGTTGCAGTTCCGTGTCATCACTTTGCTTTGGTTTTGCTCGGTCTAGATCACTTTGATACTGAAATCCGTCCGGACCTACTATACGCAGTCGAGTAGTAATAATGTCGATCTTAGTTTCTTCACATGGTTCAACCTCGGAAACAAGACCACAGGTGGGACACACGAATTCCGTTCCTTGTATTTCAAAGGGGCAGAGACAATCAGGACATGTTTCACTGGTGTTAATACGTTCCACTTGTGGTTTGATATTCAGGCTTCTACGAATTCCAGGACCAAACAATCTGACTAGCTCGTCCATGATACAACTATAGATGTTATACGTTTAATAGAAAAAAAAAAAAGAAAAAAAAGGAATGAAGAGGGCCACGCAACGACCTTCTTCATTCCTTTTTTTTTTTTTTTTTTCGTGGCTATTCCTAATCGTCCTTCTCGCTCCTCAAGGCAGCCAACACCTTGTTGAGCGCATGGGTGAGAGACTCTCCGAGACCTTCCTCTGGTTCCGTGGACAATGCTACCTCAGCAGGCTCCTCCGGTTCCACCACGTTTGGTTCCTCCTTTCTTGGATCCTCTAGCGTCTTGCTGGACTTCTTAGCGCGTTTTATATAGACACCGGGACACTTCATCTTGATGGCGAGACGGTCGCATCCTGAGCAAAGCTCGTAATCAGTACGACATCCTTTACCGCACTTCGAGCATGGTATGAGTGGGGCACAGCCTTTTGAGATTTGGTAGTTGTGCTGGGAACAGAACTTCGTTGTCTTCGAAATCCTCTTTTGGCATTTCGTGTCCTTCCCTCTCATCAACCAATCACAAGTTACTACCTCAATCATTGTGGCGTCTACATTTGAGTTCTTCTTCGACATGTTCGATCTGTATGGTGTTAATGCGTACTAAGATAACAACGTAAGCTAGTATTGTGGAATAAAGAATATATACTAATACCATTTAGTGGTAATATACAGTATAATAATCATTCCTTTAACATATACTTCAAGTTTTAGATTCTTAGGTGCAGTTGGATTCAATCGGATTCCTATCTGGCATTATAGGCATTCACATAGTAATCTAGTAGGGCATTTTCTTCCTCTATGGTGAGAGGGGAGTTCTTAATGATCCACTTAACGAGCCATTTAGCGGTATGAAACTGATCGTTGCTACAGGCGCATAGTAGAGCACGATGAATGTATTCACACTCTATGGTTATCTGAAAACGTTGAATGAGCCACTTGATGCTATTAAGATGCCCATACGCGCCGGCCTCTATCATAGCAAACATGACGGCATAGCCCTCTTTGGTGAACTGGAAGTGCTTAATGAGCCACTTAGCAATACCAAGGTGACCGTACCTTAAGGCAGCGCATAGAGTACGATTGGTGTATCTATCCATTTTATTGAAACGTAAGTGCTTGACGAGCCACTTAACAATATTAAGGTTGCCATGATCGCTGGCGTAGATGAGAGGAAGGCTGTCGTCGACGTGGCTTGCGGAAATGCCGAAAGTCCTAGCCAATTTGTCTCTATCGGCATCATTATGAGTAGAACCCAAACCGAAACATAGTACTTGTATACGGAACTCTCGGTCTACGTCTTTGTAGCGCGCGAGAGATGCAGCACCGTTTAGGCGTTTCGATGTCCTTGCAATGCTTGAGAATGACGTAGGACCTGCATGCTCTACGATCTTAGTCAAGATTTCTAGAGGGAGGTACGATATATTATCCATAGTGAAAGATATCGATATACAGTATAATAATCATGTCTCTAACAGATACTCAAGTTTGAATTTTTATGTACAAGAATGTCTAGTGACACTTTGAATGACCCTTAGTTACCCCTAGTAGTATAGCCGGGATTAAAATGATACAACTTTTTCTTGTGCAAGAAAAACTTAAAAAGTTGTAATGGTATGGACGCCTTTTTTCTTGCACAAGGGGCGTCATGAAGTCGCAGCCTCTTCTTCACTTGATTCTCCAAGTCCCTCACCCGATGGGGGCTGCTTAGGAAGAGTACTATTCGCTTTATGACGCCCCTTGTGCAAGAAAACAAGGCGTCCATAACATTCAACTTTTTGAGTTTTCTTGCACAAGAAAAAGTGGTATCATTTTAATCCCGGCTATACTACTCTCATCCCAACTGATGCAAAATTGCAGTTGTTTAAGGCTGCTATACTTCCTCATCTGACTTATTGTAGCACAGTGTGGCACTTTTGCAAGGCCAGTGATTCGAGAAAGTTGGAGCGGGTCCAGGAAAGGGGCCTTAGGGCTATATACTGTGATTGGAATTCGTCATATAGCAAGTTATTAGAATGGGCCAAACTACCAACATTAAAGAACAAGAGATTACAGGATATTACGACAATAATGTATAGAGTAAAGAATAAGCTTTGCCCACAGTACATATGTGATTTATTTTCATTCAATAGCAGCAACTATAATCTCAGAGTGAAGGAGTTTGTAATACCTAGATTTAGTACAACTAGCTATGGCAAGCATTCTTTGAGATACTTAGGACCTCAGCTGTGGTCCAAACTGGACTCCAATATACGTAATGCGCCATCAATTGAAGCCTTTAAAAAGGCAATCAGAAAGCTAAACTTAGAAAGTTTTACAAGCAACGGCTGTAAAAACTGCATCTTATGTGCATCTTAGGTACATATTATTTTTATATAAATTAAGCAACTTACTGTACATATTTTTAAGTGTTTAAATGTTTGTCACTTAGATAGTTTATCACTTAGATAGTTTGTCACTTAGATAGTTTTTAAAATGTTTTTTAGATATATTTAGTATTAGTCATGATTTTATTTGTTTTATGTTTATTTTATTTATTTATTTATTTTTGTTAGTGTCCCTACTTAGTGGGCAACTGCTATTAATCTTGACACTTTAATAAAGTTATCTATCTATCTTTATCTTAGTAGTTGTGACTACATGCACATTCCCATAACCAGATTCCTTTTGAATTCAATATTGGCCAGATCTCAATCACAATCGACTGAAGAACTCAGTTGTTGACAAACCTATTATCAGACAGCTTTATAACCTATTATTGAACACCCAGAACAGCTTTTTTCTAGCCTGGATACGATTAAGAGAGGCATCTGTTAGCAAAAAATTCCAGTCCAAACAGCATCTCATTTTCTCACCTTTAGTTAATGAGCTACATGTATATATATATACAAGACTATCTACTTTGCATACCATTTAGGTTTGGTGGCATCCAATAATACGTTAATTGTGCGGAACCTTCTTGAAACTTGGTCTCTGGACAGTGGAAATACCACCAAAATCGAGATTGGACAGGCTTACAGGATACATAATGTCCAATTAAGTTGTTTTGGGATGAAGTGCAAAGGTATTGGTATGAGTTAAACCAAACTTTTCATGAATCTTGTTTTTATAAGCCAGGAAAACGTTATGCCACGTGAAAGTGCCACTTCTTCTTTGGGCCAGGAAAATCTTCTGGTTTTTTTGTATAATATTATTGAAAGAAAAGAAGTGAAATGAGGAGGTATAGAATCATCCAAAACATTCACATGACAAAATGTTTTTGGTCTAAAATGGGAAGTAAGTAAACAATGGATGTGTCATGTGACACCAGACTTTTGATGAATATATAGAGGTTATTGACCAAGCGTGAGGTCAAGATGGGGGGATATTGGTCAAGTTCATTTTTTTGCATGTTTATGGGCTGAGACAAAGTCGAGGTCCATAAAAATGCAAAAAATGAACGAGGCCACTTTCCCCAATCTTGACTGAACATTTAGCTTGGTCAATAAAGTTTTTATTATATTAGTTATATGGCAAATATGAATAAAATCCCACTTTGACGCATACACCAGGAACATTCAGATTCATCTTGCCTGCTCACTGAGCTGCCATATAATAATTAAACAAAATAATTATTTGACAGGTCAGACGAAGGACTACAATGTACTTGGTGTTATTCAAGCGAAAGGCTGTGAGTGACAGCTGACTGACATCTTTGCTATCATGGCTTGTTAGCCAACATGAATGGAAGTTTACATTTTAAAAATACAAAAATGCCAGATCTAGAGTTTAATAATAAAACGTTAACAACTCATAAAAATGAGCAGAATCTTTTGCCATGAAGCAGGCTGATTCTCGAGTAAGTTTATTTTGTAGTTAGTTTTGTAGGATTAACTACTCAGCCAGAGAATGTCAGCAGCTCTTGCCTTTTTAATCTATTTTAAATGACCTTGAAATAACTGGATACAACAACATCAATCTGAATAAGTATGCTGATCACTGACTGCACTTCAAATCACTGTACGTAAAAGATGCACTGGATAATGCAGATATGGCTCTTAGACTTTTTTATTTATTATTTTATAGACTGAACTAGTCTCAACCATATGGAATGTAACACCTCTAAATGTAAACAAATTAATTATAAGGAAGAAATGACAACATTTTAACACCCTGAGATGCATATATAATATATAATGTATCAGCATGATACATGTATATGTAACTTAATTATTCTACTGGCATTACTTTTCAGTCAGACTGTAAGTTTAGAAAACATGTTAAAGGTAAACAGTCTCTATGAAGCAAACAAATGTTTATCAGAAGCCTCAGAAAAAAAGGATACATTGTACATTACAATAAGAAGGGGTTATCTTTTTAAAGCCATCGTCCTTCCAAAAATAATTAACTTATGGATCTGACATCTGTCATTTACAATGTTTATACTCATTTACTATATACGATGTCATTTACGATGTTTACACTCATTAACTATATATATATATGATGTCATTTACAATGTGTATACTTATTTACGATGTTTATACTCATTTACTATATATGATGTCATTTACAATGTTTATAGTCATTTAATTACTATATATATGATGTCATTTACAATGTTTATACTCATTTACTATAATATTATATTATGATGCTATAACTACATTGTAATACCCAGTCCCCCATGGTTTAGATCAAATTTGCATAAGTGCAGTAAAACCTTATAATACATGTAGCTTGGAATTTCACTAAAACTGTGCCATACATTATATATGCCAGTGCTTGTGAATGAATGAATGATACTTTATTTATACACGATGACTGAAGGCAGCAGAGCTGGTCAGCACATACCGGTATGTTTTCACTTGCAGGGCTGTCAATAACTTTTAAAGCACCCGTTCCTTATGACAATGCACCCGTAACATTTGCTTTACTAAAAAAAAATTGGTTAATGCAAAAAATATAAACCTAAACAAAAATAACCAAGGTTGAAAACATTACCTACTGTAGGTTAAACTGAAAATAAATCTGACCTGTAACAGACTGATCATTTGTTAATTGAAAAAAAAAAAATGACCATATTTATAATATTATCTGTTTCTTACCAAAACAACACCTGTCCTCAGCTGACATGGCTTTTTCTTCAATCTATAATAATATTTAAAAAGGACTGATCAATATTTAAAGGTTACAGATTGCTGGGTACATTATCTTGTACATATAACAAATACATGCAACCACTAACAGAGATTCTACTACCCTCTTCTATCAGCTGGTATATGTACTCTGTACAAAATGTAGGGGTGCAAGAGATTGACAGAAGTCATCAATGAAAATGTCCCAGAATTTGTCATTTTGCCCCCCAGTTTCTCCCAATTTTCAGGACCTATACATGTACAATGTATGCCCCTGGAACCACTGGCCCCGATTTTTCCCCGGTACAGTTTGAATTGGTAAAAGTCGGTCTAGCAGTATCTCTGACTATCCTGGTTGAGAATCTTGCCAAGATCTTGCAAGATTTAACAAATAAAAGATGGTTCTTGTTCTACATGTACATGTACATGTACATGTATAACAAAATAATGCATGCTCAAGGTCTTGTAAAAAACTGAAGATGCACGAGCAGAATGTGAGTGCATTTACAGTGTTAATCAAACTACCGGTATCAATGAGCAACACTGTATTATAATGTGGACATTGCTTTTCTCAACTTCAAATGTTTTAGCAGCCCATTTTGTGGTCACCTTAGTTCCTTTAGAACACAAGCCAATTCTCTGTCTTTTTCTTTTAGTTTTGGGAAGCGTCAACTTTTATTTTCCTCTCCTTTGACAGACCTTATATTTAACACCTCACAGTCGAACATACTGTCTTCCCAGTCTATGAACTTACATCTATCTCTGTTATCCATAGTAAACTTGCAAAAAACAATCACCAGTACATTTTGTTTTGATTTTTTCTCGAGCGTGCATTTACAAGAAAATCAAGCATGCAGCTGAGCATCCAATGAAATCATGCATTCTTAGGATGATCCAATAATTTATATTATAAAAGATAATAAAGCAATAAAAAAGCAATAATCATGATATTGCATGATACAGTGGTTCTTTACCTTCGTGATGAATCTGGTATTTATTTCACCTTCAGGACGGTTCCATAACTTTTCTTCTTTCTGTATTTAATAGAGAAATGAAGACAAAACTATAAGGTTTGAAAGCCTGATAGGGTTGTTATCAGGATTTGGTGGTTAAGACGGGCAAAATCAGAAATGGGTAAAATGGCAAAGTCAGAAAATATAGACTCTGGAGGTGAGCTTGAATTGTAACCCAGTGAGTGACATCCATTGGCAAAATTTAATTGATGTGAGTGAAGGAGAGAGAGGGCAGACTGATGGGAGTGGAACAGTTCCTTAGGGAAGGGGGAGCCATTTTACCCCCCTGATCTACATGTATTTGAAGGGTTGTGTGCAACAAGGGCATAAGTAACTCCTGATCACATTCTAAATTCTCCTTCAAACTCTGTTTTTCTATTAAATGGAGAATTTAGAACATAATCAGGAGTTATTTACGCCCTTGTTGCACACAACCCTTTGATCATTTGACCCTTGAGACCCTGCTATTAACAATGAATAGAAGATTACTGGGTCAATTACATCATCCATTCCAGAACAAAAAAGTCAACAATAGTACCCATCCACCTGCACAGAACATACCAAGAATAGCAAAGGACTGTGCAACAAGGGTGTAAGTGACTCCTGATCATGCACACACTAAATTCTCGTTCAAATTCTTTGTTTTCTATAGGAGAATTTAGAATGCGATCAGGAGTCACTTATGCCCTTGTTGCACACATCCCTTCGTTATAGCATTTAAAGAATTGTTAGGGAATTATGTAATTCAACCATGAACCACAGAGTTTAGGGTAAGGAGTTTATTGTCACACTGCTGGACATCGTCCATAATGTACAACTCAGGACAATAAGAACTCCAACACCATTTATAAAATAATTTAGATAGTATGTGCATTCTGTTTGGCTGATAGCCATGTTTTCATTAGCCTGCATCGCATCCAAACTGAACTCCGGTTAAGTATGTCTGCAAATTTAATAGTGAACAAAAGCTTGTTTTGGACCCCCAGCAGAGTAGCATGATTATATGTACCCTCCTCTGATTGGTTTTTACTAATGCTCATTCTTACACGTCTTCTGAATGGCCATTCAACTGTCACCAGTACGACTTATGGCTAATTTACATTTCAAAATATGGTGGCTTTTATATACGTTGAGAAAAGCAATGGCATCTACAATATCAGTTTGAAATCAAGATTCATTTGCTAGAACAAGAGCAGTTGACCAGAGTTGAGTTCAGATGTGGCACATACTAGATCTTTCCAAGCTGCATGGGAGATTTGTATGTATGTTCCTCAAACGAGCATTTTGTTGTGACAGTTTGGTAAGTTTCCTTTCATGTGGCACTAAACCACAACCAGCCTATTATGTTACATTACTTCAAAACCTGACCTGAAATTGAAATAAACCTAACCTTCTCCGATAGTAAAACACAGGGATATGATGACTGAGCACGTCTAGGGTGAGAAATCCCAAGTAAACAGCCGACTCACATGCAAATGAACAGTTTCAACCGAGTGGCCTCTGCCATGAACTGCCCATCATAACAATCTCTGAGTTGGTGACAGTTGAATTGCCAGTCAGAAGACGTGTAAGAATTAGCATTAGTAAAAACCAATCAGAGGAGGGTACATATAATTGTGCTACTCCAATGGGGGTCCAAAACAAGCTTTTGTTCATTAATTCGCAGACATACTAAACAGTTAGGATGCAATGCAGGCTATATGTTTTCATTAGCCCATGCAAACATGGAAATGACGTCACACTGTAAGACAAGCACCGTACAGCAAGTGCTTCTTTTACCAAAATAATTAAGATGTCTGACATTTCTTAAATAAAGGTTTATATGGGTGAGGTTTAAAAACGGTAAACTAGAACTGTGACCTCGCTGAACAGGAGTGTATGACTGAAATCCAATGCTACATCCAATCTGATATAAAGCTGACGTTACTCTAGTTTTAAGTGATGATAATTTGATACAAAGTAATGGCTGTGAAAATTTTAAAATTGTGACCAACTAATCAGCTAAAGTGAACATCTTGCAAAACTTCACAAAAAGTCACCATTTTCAAAAATTATCATGAATAGATTATATCAGCATATATATATCATACACACAAAAGCACAAATATTTTTTTCCCTTCATGATCAAGACAGCACTGCATAAAGAGCTGAAAATAAACTGTTAACAATACATAGATTTAAATCAAGACAGGAATGCACGTAAGGTAGTATATAAAACAAGGCAGTAACATAGAGTAGGCATTTATGCACCTCGGTACTCAAAAATAATAATTATTCAATTTAATACTTTAATTCCTACATCTGTACATACCAGTCAAAATACACAGATATATTCTTTTCTGCACATTGACACATCAACATGATTACAACAATTACATAGTTATCTAAATTAGTAATTAATCATTACTTATACTAACATTATTGGGGGGCCAACTCGAAAACCTTAGGTTTATTTAGGCTCCAAGCTCAAATATCCTTATATCTTTAAATGAATTGTCTTCTATGTATGTTCGTAATGTTCTATATTGTATAATTATTTATTTATTACGAGTCAAATAAACTCTTGTATTAAATACCAGTTCATGAGATCCCTGTAAATAGATAGTCCTGCCATACGTAAATTATGTCTACCATCTTTCTTTCTTTATACATGTATTTATTTTATTTTCTGAAAACAACCTTAGTTATTTTATTAATACTACTGTAAATAGCATATTATGTTCCTTAAAGTGTATACGAAACGAAAATTAAGTTTATCTTATTTGAAAATCCTTTCGAAATGAGGAAGGATGGTGTTTTCCGTTTGTGAATATCTCATCTTGTTCCAGAGATATTCAGGTTTTTGTAATATGTAAATTAGATTACCTGTGACGTCATGACCTTGACACAACCTGGAGACAGATCACAAAATAAAGAATATCTCTGAAAATAGTGGCTAAAAATAATTGCCACTTTGCACATGTATGGTACTAAGGAAAATACACATCAATGTGCAAATCATGATGTTGTCATGGAAACACTCTTGGCCCCAGGCTCATTTGACATTGAACATAAAATATTATCTGATTTTACTTCATGACTCTGTTATACAAAACAATTATATTTAAACCTCGGACATACAATGCCTACATTGTTTGTAATTGTCTGATGCGCCAACAGCAGTAAATTGTACATTACGAAGGAGAAATCAAGGAATTTATTTTTATCATGAAAGTGGCCTGGGGACAAGAGTGTTTCCATGGCAACGTCATGATTTGCACATTGATGTGTATTTTCCTTAGTACCATACATGTGCAAAGTATCAATTATTTTTAGCCACTATTTTCAGAGATTTTCTTTATTTTGTGATCTGTCTCCAGGTTGTGTCAAGCAGTTAATCTAATTTACATACTACAAAAACCTGAATATCTCTGGAACGAGACGAGTTATTCACAAACGGAAAACACCATCCTTCCTCATTTCGAAAGGACTTTCAAGTGAGATGAACTTATTTTTCGTTTCGTATGCACTTTAAGTCATTCACTGACTCCGTCACCATTTAAATTCAACATGGACAGTGACCAACTCGAAAGCATATGCTACTTTGGTCACTGTGCACATATTCTGCTGTTTTTCTTTAGTTATCCTTTTTTGCTTTTTTAATAACATATTTAATATATGTAATAAGCACACTATGATAATGTAACATAAACAGTGTGAAACATTAAAAAACTGAAACTGAACCTATTAATGTTAATCCTGAGGCAGGTAAGGGCTGGGCATTTGACATTTTTGCCATCAAAAAAATAAAAACCCACACTCTTGGGACAACACCTTTGGTCAAAAGTATGAACATTCCCCACTAAATAACCCCACCCTATCAAAATTCTCTACCTCGGGTCCCCACCCCCCCCCCCCCCCCCCCCCCCCCCCCCCCCCCCCCCCCCCCCCCACTCTCCCCCCCCGCCCCCTCCCTTTCGGGGAACCAGTAAGATAAGATAAGCTTTATTTATCCACGTGACATTACTGAGCCTAAAAAGGCTCGTTACAAAAATGTACGTGTCTCTAAAATAAAAAACTAACAATACATCTACAAAGCATCATTAAATAATTAAGGGAAACTATGGAAGAATGGTTCAAGAAAAAAATCAATAGTATCATTATAAAAAACTACGATAAAAATCTATGATAATAATCTTAATATAATACATATATAAATGAAGTCATGAGCTGGCTAGCACTAGCTAGAGCACTGGATACAAAGGCACTCGTCTTGGCCTAGTGACAACACGTTTTCAAAATGTACGAAAATCTTCACAAATATTTCGCAATTTTAGTTGGAATTTGCTGTAAAATTTTAATTACCTCAAACAGGGTATAAATCAATTAATGTTTGCATCGGTATAATGGGTTTGGAGGACTTTTCTAGTCGTAAATATAGCCACCCAGAAAGCCGGAAATAGGCAACAATATTGGCACTGCATGCTTACTTGCATGCTGAAGAACACGCACTTACCGGGCAAAACACATAGGGGTTAAAATATCGTAGGAGGCATTTCTCCTCGTCCAGGATAAACATCTTATTACTCCACTCGCTGTTATGGTCTTTTATGCAAAGGGAGCCACATAGCCGGGAAAAATCGTCCCTGTACGGCCCCGAACTCGACATGATAATATATGACTATGAGCTCCAATCCGAATTCCAAGAGAATCACGTTGTAAACAAGCGGGTGTTTTATAGCAGTTCCACGTTGACGGTTTAATCAATGAAGACACGTCTCAGCTTAGTAATAAGCAGCCAGGTATATGAACAAACGGGTAACGCAGTGTATCACAAGCCGTAAACGTACATTTCAGCGTTAAAAACATTCATAATTTCTTGAAGCCTTCCTTTCGGCAATCTTGAGCCGATGTCTGCTCAGCGGACTATCATAAAAGAAGGTAGGTACTTCGTGTAACGTAAGAATAAACGTCAGTCTGGGGGTGCTTACCATTTTTAAAATTTGTGGACTACGTTCCGAGGTAGTCCTTTCGTCCCGGTTGGTACGAACCAACCGAAATATCCCTTACCATTTGACCATTTCTCTCGATTCCTGTCTCGCGCTAAACATTTTTGCGCGCTATTTCTCAAGTCGAATTCCAACATATGGCGGAACCACAGGTATTTCAGTGCAGTTTGTGCACTTTACAGCCTAGCGATTACAGGAACTACTCGAGTCTGGTTGCCAATATACCTCAAGCTTCCCGCCAACTCAAATGTAATTGTTTTAAACTTATTTTATTTTTCATGACTTCTTATTTGACAACAACATTTGGCATCAATGCGATTTTTCTCCTCATACGAATGTACTTAAAACAGAAAACACTGATAAATTATTCGTCGTCGCTATAAAGGACGTTATCCATCATCAAGTTCGCATCCGCCATATAGAAATCAAATGGTAAGAGCTATTCTTTCCGGTAGGTCGGTCAATTGGTAATCTGCTTACCATTATCCATCGGGCACCCCAACCGGATTTTTTGTCAAATGGTAAGCACCCTGGGTCTCTGCCTCCTGCCTCTCTGGTCTTGCTCTATCACGGGCGAGGATCGAGGCAGAGCCCGAGCATGAAATACGATTGGTCAAAAATTAAAATCATTTTTTTTAAATCTAAAACTTTATTTATACACGGAAGAATCCTGACAGACTATATCTGATTTCCACAGAACCGTGTTATCTATACTAACAGAAGTTCATAAGCTGGTATTGGGGTAGACTTTCTCAAAGTCGATTTTTGACCCAGTAATCGCTTACCCAGTGACTCAGCGAGTTCGACTTGGAGCAAGTCTAGTATTGGGGTGTCTATGTTTAGAAATGCTCATCTCAAATTTCGCGGAAAAAGCAATGGCGGACATTGCAATTGGGTCAGATGCGGGAGTCAGGACACTCATGACACCCATAAGTACACGACGTAAATGAGATGTGCGGCGGTACCGGGGCACGGTTGAGTCCAATTTGGCAAACCAAGTCTTGTTTTGGAGCAAATCAACTATCAATTCGGGTTAATTTTCATAAAGTTCATGGAAATTCTGGTTAATGAAAACACCTTCACTACATTTTATTTTGTAAATTGGGTCGGGCTCTGAAGACGACACCTCACATACCTTCCTTTATTATGCAAGCGGTGCCCCCCTGGTTTGAAGCTCAGTACATACAGGTCGCCAAGCGGTGCTACAAACTACAAAGCTACGGTGGCAAATGTCGGGCTTTTGACGATTAAATTGAAGATTTGAAATTGAAAAGAAAAGAAAAGTATAGACTGATCATCTGTGCCTCTGCTAATGAAATCTTGGGGTGATTTGAGAAAGTTCAAAGTGATTTCCAAGTCTTCAAGTGACCAGTTGACTAGCGACAAGTATTAAGTTTGAACCAATGACAATAAATTGAATGAATGAAAACGGAACCGAAAATTCACATTCATCTCGCTGAAACAACTGGCCAGGAACAACTCCAGATTTTGGACCTCATCTGCATCTCCCGGTCTCCCGAATAGAGCCTCAAATCTCCCGGTTCTATTTTGTCATCAGCCAAGGTCGTGAGGGACTGGTACGAAGTGGCGCGAAGCGTCGAATCAGTTGTGGTTTGCCTTGTGTCGAGGAAGGCTTACATGCGAAAATCGGAAATGTTTACCTTCGTTTACTGCTTCGTTCTTGGTTCATAAATACCATCCAGGTACAGGAAAAGGAACCCAGGAAAAGCCCTGAGGAACAGCTGGTCAACGGCTAAGTTCGAGTATTTTACGTCCTACATTGTTTTTGGGCACTTGACGTTTTTCCCGCCATTTCTCTTTCAGAAAACAACATGGCCGCCACTGGTTCTGAAGGCGAGGAAATCACACGAACAGCTAGTATTAGCATAGAGGAGGAGCCCCTGAAGCCCTCCCGAGAGTTCATGGCTGTATTAAAGTCAATGAAAACGAGTATTGATTTGAACAATTAATTGCTAGCGAATTTACTTCGCGATAATGCACTAGTCAATTGAAACCCCGGCCCCCTGACCCCCGGGACATAGCGGGGCATTAACGGGGACATGGCCGTGGAATAACGCACATTTAACGCAGCATTTCTCCGGTGGAACGGGGAAAGTAACGATTTGCAAAATTTGCGGGGATTTCAGCGGTGGTTGTAACGCCAGCCACGACAGAGCGGGACTGGGCCTGATCATCAACAACGCTGGAAAAGGCAAGTAGCATCCTTTGAAATCATCCCTTTTTTTACCCATCGCTATTTTTAGTCCTAAACGCTTGGTTTATTAATGCTTAAAGACTGTATTTTCCCGATTTTTTGCTCTCTATTTCCGTAAGCAATTCGTTTTCTACATGAATTATTCATGTAGTGATCAGTTTATAAATATTCAATCATACATATTCAAACTTATGAGATCTCTGTCGCCATTATTCACGAACTTCGGTTGGAATGCATGTATTTACTTCTCATATCAGGTGCTTCTTCATTACAATAATCATACGAAAGTTGTGGATAGAAAATTCCACTATAAGTGAGTTTTTGTCCCAAGCAAGCCAAGCGTTTGGTGTCCCGGGGGGGGGGGGGGGGGGGGGGGGGGGGGGGGGGGTGTGGGGTGGGGGGTTAATTACATGAAAAATGGGTATGTATGTGAGGCCAAGAGGCTCAAACCCTGACCCTGTTTGACCCAATCCGAGCTCCAAAATCAGCAGATTAAGTACATAGATAAGTACTGAAGCACGAATTAGCTACGTCACGATGTATGGGAACCTCAGTGCTTGCATGTGGGCAGGCGATCACAATGCGGCAACAGAATGTCTTTTTTTTGGCATAGTAGCTAAAAATAACTGAACCCTAACTGCCTAAAATATACTGAACTCCGATCCTGACTGCTCCCAAATTATACTCAAATCCTGACCCTGATCTTCCCAAATCAGGTAAAAACCCTGACCCTACCTGCCCAAACTGAGCTCAAAACCCTGACCCACCCCGTCGGTACATACATAATACGTCACAAACACGAGGGAAAATATTGCTCGAGGTCATGATGACGTACGGACCTCGGCGGCTTTTTCCGGCCCGCTCACGCCATACACGTCCGGGCCCTCATCACGTAACTTTTGTAAATGGTTTTGAAAGGAAAGCGCGCGCGGGCCGCCGTAAGGGTCATATGATGGTGACTAAGCTAAGGATTTCTGCGCACAAATTGCCTGTTGAGTCTGGCCGATATAAAAAAAATCCACATGACGAACGTGTTTGTCAGTACAATGTGCGATTTGGGTGAAGTCGCCAGCTTCAGAGGAAGCAACTCACGCTTCAGAGGAAGCAAACAGTAAGGCTTCAGAGGAAGTGAACTATGACGATGCTCTTAGTCTCTTCGGAGACGGCGCGCTAGACGAGGAATTAGATGCAGAGGAGGAGTACAGCAACGAGGACTTGCTGTCAGAGATCACAGCAGCCCTCAGCTCGGAGGACAGTAAAGGTCCGCCAGTGTCGGAAAATCTAGCAAAGTTGATAAACAACAAGTTTGATGAGGAATATAGCCTTGAAAAAAGGAAGGAACTCCTCAAAATTAGTACCCTCTGCCGAGCAACTGCTCTTTGGCTGTCCCTAAGGTAAACCAAGAAATTTGGGACAAGCTTTCCTCAAAATCCAAGAGGTCAGATATACGCATGTCTATTGAAATATACCTTGGTTAAGGTATCCAGTGCTTTAATTAGTAACATGCAACGATTTGCTGGAGAACAGAGAAAAGAAAACTATCCCAAAATATAAGCCTCTTGCCACACGTTTGACTGATATGCTATTGCCCTAATCGGGCATGTTCATAAGGAGATATCCTTTAAGAGACGGGACTCCATAAGGCCCTACCAGGCATGTTCTAGAGCCATTAAGCCCGGCAAGTTTTTGTTTGGGGAGGATTTATCTAAGACTCCAAGAGCTAAGCACAAAAAGCAAAATAACGAGCAGTGCAACTTCCAACAACAACACCTCCAGGTACAAACCTAAGGGTAACTATAATGGGAGCAGTAGTAGCTACCAGAGGAAGCCTTTTTTGGGGAACAGAGGGAGGAATGCGCAACCTCCCAGAACCAATCCCCAACAGCGCCAGAACTTACAGAAGAGAAAGTTTACAAGGGCCAGAGTTGCATCATTTAAAGGGGGCCAACTCAGTATCCTATTTCGTACCAGAATGGGAAAAGTTGACATCAGATAAGACTATACTTCAGACTGTTGCTGGTGAGCATATACACTTTACATCTGATCCACCTGTGCAAAGGTCCTACCCCCCTAACTCAGTATGTATAAAGACCATACTGAGTTAGTTATGAAAGAGCTCTGCACTCTTCAAGAAAAAGGGGTTATTGAACCATGCAACCATGAGCATGGCAAATTCATCTCTCCTATTTTCACAGTTCCTAAGAAGGATGGCAATATAAGACTTATCCTTAACCTTAAGAAATTGAACATGTACATTGAAAATTTCCATTTCAAAATGGAATCAATTCACACTGTATTGGGGGCTTGTTACACCTAACTGTTGGATGGCATCATTAGATCTAAAAGATGCTTATTACAGTGAGGATACACCCTGATTTCCAGAAGTACCTTAAGTTCTCGTATAATGGTACTCTTTACAAGTATACTGTATTCCCCAATGGCCTTTCTTTCTGTCCCAGAAAGTTTATAATTACCAAACTGATGAAACCCCCATTGGCCCATCTCAGGCTCAAGAATCATGTCATAACAGGATATATTGATGACCTATATCTACAGGGTAGCACATACCAGGATTGTGTTTACAATGTTATTGACACTCAGAATGCTAGAAAGCATTGGATTAGTCATACACCCCGATCAATCCTCTATAATACCGAAACAATCTATTGTTTTTCCTGGGATTTGTTATTGATTCTGTCGCTATGACGGTCACACTTACCGAGGATAAGAAGATTAAAATCAAAGAATTGCTAGTCACTGTACATGAGAATATCAATTCATGAGAATCAGAGATGTTGCCCGTGCAATTGGCTATTTAATATCTAGCCTACCAGGTGTCATGCATGGAGCACTGTATCACAGGAACTTAGAAATGGACAAATCCCAGGCACTTCAGTTTGCTAAAGGCAATTTTGTAGCTACTATGTCTATTTCACAGAAGGGTGTTAAGGAAATCAGATGGTGGCTCAATAATTTAGACAACAGTTTCAATAATATTGAGCATCCAGCAGTGGATATAACCCTGTATATCTGATGCCTCCTGTCAAGGGTGGGGTGCTGTCATGAATAACACAACTACAGGGGAGCGGTGGTCCCCTTCTGAGAGTGTCAATCACATTACCTAGAATTACTGGCAGCATTTTTTGCCCTTAAATGCTTTAAGAGTTTTCTTTCAGGGAAGCATGTAAGATTGATAACAACTGCAGTAAGTGTCATCAATAACATGGGCACATGCCACAGTGTAATATGCAACCTTATTGCATTACATACAGTATCTGGGAATTTTGTTTGGAACAAAATGTAAATTGGCTATCTGCTGCACATATCCCTGGCTCAGATAATGTCGTAGCTGAGAGAGAATCCAGGAATTTTCAGAGTCATGACTGAATGGATGATAAATACAACCTCACTGAAATATGCTTTGGATCGTCTTAACTTTAAGCCAACTATAGATTTATTTGCTTCCAGACTAAACAAGCAAATGTCTATGTACTGCTCATATAGAGCTGACCCAGAGGCATCCTTCATAAATGCCTTTTCTATTCCATGGATTGATAAACAATTTTATTGTTTCCCACCATTTAGTTGTGTGTTACAAGTGCTACAGAAAATCAGACAGGGCAACAGGAGTAGTGGTTGCCCCTCAGTGGCCAACACAGTCATGGTATCCAGTCCTGCAATCTCTTCAGATCTGCCCTCCAGTAGTGCTGCGTCCATCCAAGGACCTGCTTCACCTTCCAGCATTCCCAGAAATGGTTCATCCGCTACACAAGAAACTGAGTCTGGTTATCTGTTTACTGTCAGCTAAAAGACCTTGGCCTCACTGAGCGGTCAATGAAAGTCATTATGGCATCCTGGCGGGAGGGGACTACCACACAATACAAGGTTTATATCAAGAAATGGTTTGCTTTCTGCAGAAAGAACAGCTGTGACGTCATATCACCCCCTATTCCTATGGCTCTTGATTTCCTGTCCATGCTACAAGAGTCTGGATTATCATATAGTGCAGTAAATACAGCTAGACGCATGCTGTCATCCATTTTACAGTTGAATGTCTCCTCCTCAGTGCTGTTTGGACAGTTACCTATAGTTAAATGTTTTATGAAGGGAATTTTTGAGCTGCGCCCAGCATTACCGCGTTATAATTCAACCTGGGAATTGAGTGTTAACTACTTCCGGCAGGGTGGTACTGTAGCAGAATTGTCAGTAAAGATGCTTTCGTATACGCTGAAACTGACCTTTCTATTGAGTCTGCTTAGTGGACAGAGATGCCAAACAGTTCACTATCTGAATATCGATAATACCCACGTACGCCCACTTGCGTTTTTGCCATATCCAGAGGACGATAAATTATGCATTATTACACATATTAAGGAATATATTCAGAGAACAAGTCCACACAGGAATGACTCTAAGCAGCTACTCCTTTGCCATGTTAAGCCCTATGGTCCGGCTACCAAGAACACTATATCACGGTGGTGCAGATCTGTCGTGGCATTGGCTGGCATCGGTACCACCAGATTTAAAGCACATAGCACACGCTCTGCATCGTTTTCACACCTTGCAGATAAGAACATTAATGTCAAGGACATAATGTTGTCAGCTGGTTGGTCCAGTGAGAAGACTTTTCAGCGCTTCTATCACAAGCTAGCCTGAATTTCAGCCGTCTCCTCTGGTTCGTTCCTCCCGAGAGAGACGTCTGAATCCAATAGCCGATAATGCCGTCCAGTGACGTCAAAGCGGATTAACAATTAAATTTATGTAAATAAAACTGTCACGGCGGTAGTAAGAGTTCGTGGGTCACAAAAACAAAGCCATCGCTCGCCTTGAGAAATTATTTGAGATCATGCTGGCCAAAATAAAAGCCTTACCTATATATATATCTCCATCCCATTTCCTTCTCAAGTGCCTCTTATGTTGTGAAAACCTTTTCGAAGCAACAAATCGTTATATTATATTTGGAGGCAAAGTACAGTTGATCTTTGTCTTTCCGTTGATCTTTGTCTTGCGATCTGCCGTTCGAATCGACACAGCTACGAGATATTGCCTATGTAAATGATGCAACAGAAAAGTAGAAAAACATGAAAGGATAATAGAGAATTTTCGAAGAAATACGAAGACTCTTTTACGGGAAAGAACAGTTCCTTGAAGAGAGTAGCGACATTCTTTACCACTGCGAGTGTGAACAAATAATCGATAATTTATCAACAACCCGCGGACGCGACGGGATAAAATGTACATGTTTACAGGACAGTCGGCCGGTTATTGTGCAGGACGCTTTCAAGCCATTTCCAGATGTTTTCCTTACGAATTCAAGGTCTTTGCCAAAGACAATCACTTCACTGAAACTCAACGATCAACAACCACGAGTCCAACGTGATTGTTGATGTCTTCTCGGATGAGTTAATTATGATAATTATGCGAAATTATAGAATATGAACCAATCAAAGATCACTACCAGGTTTTCTGGTAGTGACGTTACTGGACGGCATTATCGGCTATTGGATTCAGACGTCTCTCGGGAGAGTTAAATTACTATTGTGTGTGAAATAAACGGCGATGTAACTTGCAAACGTTTCATCAAATATAAACAGTGCATAACCCGGAGGTCAACTGGCTGGAAGATCAAAGAAAACACATTTTGTTTTAAACAGGCTTATTATTTTTCTCACTGGTATTCTTGAAGGTTCTCTATCACGATTTCTAACTGCAGACAATCTTGATTTGTGCCTCCTACTCCTAGATTGACCAGTATTCAAGCCTTTACTAGATAACAATACAGTGCTCAGTTGTTCGCGTTCTACCATTAAATTCAAACTATTTGACATTTTAGTGATATCTACCGTATCATTTCTCGAACTGATCACATTATTGTTATTCTGTATATTACTAAGCTTTTCCATTGGCTTTTGTTTGGCTATTGTATGGCTTTGTTTAGCTTTGCTTTCCTCACTTTCCAAAATATTGGCTTTCATTCCCCAGTAACAGGGGCGATATCGATGTTAGTTAACATCTCCTCGTCACCCTGACGAGTAAAGAGTGCAGCACGTTCTATCTCTGAGCTTATGGATGTATTATGAACGTGCCATTAGACTCAGGGAGCTTTGTCGCGAAAACAGTTGTACATTACCATCTCTATCTGTTGCATCCAAAACGTTCCCAAAACTGCCAACACAGTACATTCAAGACATTAAATTCTGCTTAGCTAAGCCAAACTCGCTTTTAAATTTCCGGGCTTCTCTCGTAAATACGACACGCGACCAAATGTCTGTTTTTAACAATGATAGTTGTAGCGATAAATTAATTATAAGGCATTTCAGAATAATAATTACCTTTAACAACACGGCCAAATCCTTTCTAAGCATCTTTCCAATGAATTGAAAACTTGGACGCATGCCATAAACTCCGTCAATATATCTTCGGAAAATCGGACAGCCAACGGAGAGTCCCCGATGTACACAGAAAAAAACCGAAATGCACACCATAAAACGATGAATAAATTAGCTCGATCCCACTAACCCTAATAACTCGTGTTATGCGCTTGCGCGCATCCACGAGTTAAAAAGGGCACATGCATCATATCGAGAAGTACCTTATCTGAGTTTCATGACTTTTAGTATTTCTTCACAGCTTGTGTTTATTTGAGTAAATACGGTATATTCCTGGAGGCACTCCCAAGTTAGCTAAAAAAGTCAGATGTGCTACACGGATATCGTATCGCCCGATAGTTATACTTTTGTAGCTGTCGTCTAATAGAATAGGGTACCCTTAAATATGGTCTACCTTCTACTTTGGTTACTTTCTGGCGAGGAGATTGCAACTTTCGGGTGCTCGTTACTTTAGGGTAAATAAAACACTTACCATAGATGTACAGGCCGAGCTATCCCAATAAAAACCGAGACAAACATGAACATACACCTACCGTTGTATTTGTATCAGTTTTATCAGGTCTTTATATGTGGCAGAAACTCGTACAGATCAATGTTTGTCTGTCCTTACGAATTTCTCTAAATAGTATGAAGAGTCGACGGATTAAGGAGTTGAAGTTGTCTAATATTTGGGAGCCGGCCGGGCAGGCACATGTGGTAGGCGCTTCACCTCTCACTGCAGTAGCCAGGGTTGAATCGCCTTGACTTGTTTCGAAGGTTTTTCTCCTGGTTCTCCGGTTTTCATTTCTCCTAAAAAAAAACTAAATTCTAAATTCCCTGAATTCGTCGATACTTAAACCGATTAGCCCCCGGCGACGGCGCTCAGTATTCGACGTAAACTAATAAAATAACATTTGAAAATATTATGGGTCGCTTCTTTCGAGATTTATTAGTGGGCATCAAATATATACTCTGCGCGCTCCAATTGGAGTATCATGCAGAGTTTATGGTATCTTAAGTTTACATAGGTTAGTTTTGAACGAAAGCATTAATAGTTGTGGCCTCTACAACATTGGAAGTACGTATACGTTAGCTGAAAATGTCACGGTCACCAGTACTTCGGCCGACTGTCGGTAAACTATCGACAGAGTGTCGGTGATCAATCGGCCGACTGTCAGTACATTATCAACCATGTCGGCCGACATACAGAAATTCAAGTGTCGGCCGAGTAGCGGTCGACTGCACGACTGATTATAAGTAATTAAAGTACAAACTGAAATCATCTTAAAATACATGTTTTGAAGATCTCTTTCGAATGACTCTGTGCGAATGGAATGGAATTCACAAGCTGAAATCTCTCAAGGAGGTCGTAATTACTCGGGCCAGGCCTTTGGCCGGCTCGAGTCAGAAATCGCAAGAGGTATTTTTTTTTATTTTCCATGTCGAGGAATTTCGCCCCCAACCAATCAGATTGCAGCTTCTTTGGAAGTTCTTTTTGCCACCGTACCAATCAGATAGCACTGTGCTGGTCACGTGGACAGTGGACAACAATACCATGTTTTTCAAGATGGCGGCGAGTGGGAGTTTTGACTTGGCAAAACCTTTAATATCAGCTGTTTTTTGTGTAAACCAAAGGTTCCTTCAAGTGCAATACCAATATTGTTGTCTTTCCTAAAGCTGAGAGGTGTTTCACGGGCTTTGGACGGGAATTTATCTCACATTATGCGACATGCTTTAAGATACACTCGTGAGAAGTGACAGTCCGCTCTGCGATCAACACTGACTATATTAGTATATATAAAGACAACAGCTTGTAAATGTAAGTAGCCACTAATCTGAACATGATAACCTTTATACCAATTGACTGTCGTTGTGTTGTTATTTAGTGTTATTGACCTCTCGAAAGTGTAGTAGAAATGACCCGATTTCTCAGTTCTCTGACTGACAGGGGCCTTTTAAAAGAATTACAGTCGTTTCGCCCCCCATGCACATGTATTTAAATGTTTATAAATTCGGGAACGAAAATCCAGCATGCAGTGAGTGAGTATAAACTGAGTAAGTAATCCGAAATGAAGATTTTTTTAAACGAACGATAAATGACTCTGATGTGGAAATCGCATATTTATCTGTGGCGTGTTATTAACACTGGTTTTATTTTGTTCTATTTCCCGGGTCTATTTACATCTGGCCTGTACCTCTTTGTATTGATTATTATCTCTTGGTTTAGGCATTCTACAGTGTATTTAATGTGTTTTTTTTAGAACTGACATAATGATATTATGTATAGAGTAGTGTATTTATCATTATTGCAAGTTTATAACATAACATAACTAAATTTGGTCCAGAACTGAGAGTATACTTACATGCAAGTGGCACTCTTTCTTTCCCTTCCCCTTTCTTGGTACCGTTATATATCCATGCAAGCTAGATCTTGTTTCAGTGTTTCCCATCTGAGGTGGTCCTGTCTTAAGATAACCCTAAGATTACCTTAAGGACCTACCTTCTCATCATTGTATTTCTTATTATGCCTTAATTATTACTCGTAAACATTTCCATCATCTTTTGAGAAAATAAATGTAATTGTTGTTGTTGTTCCTCAGTTCTTGACGTCAGCATCGTCACTTTCACTTGGTCATGATCAGGAGTACGAGTACTTTTACGAATTATTTGGGAATGAAAATTAATCTTGCTGCGACCCCAATGATATAAAAAGAGTGGACATTGCATTTTTATTTGTGGCCTGCCATTATAGGTTTCATTCTCCTTCAAGATGTAGAAAATGAGCACTAGCACAGTGGCAGCTCACTAATACTAGAAAATGGTGGTCTGTAGTTTATGATCTCAATCGAAAATATTGTATTGAGAATTTAGCCTGAATGTCAGCCGTCTCCACTGGTTTGTTAATAATTGAGAATTACAAATAGATGACTTTATTTCACACGTAGAATGACATTATCTAACTATTCACAATGAATAGCAACATTATGTGGAATTTGTTATTCTAAATTGCTTGATTTCTCATAGTTGTACTGCACCTGATATAATTAAAATTCATCAAATTTGAGTGACTCAATATCGTGCAGACTACTCAAATAACCATTGCACTTCAATCAACAACACCCATACCAAGTTTTTTTTTGTAATTCTAACGACCCTCAAGGAACAATAATATTGAAAAGAAAGTAATATTAAACTAGAGAATTGAGGGAAATTGTGGCTGAAATGTACATGCACAGCATGTACATGTATGTGTGTGTTTGTTGTGTGTGTATTATGGCTCTATCATTTCCAACACCCCCCCCCCCCCCCCCCCTCAGGCATACCCTAGCCTAACCCCCTCCTCCCCCCTCCCCCGGAATACGTGGGGCTTTGCACATTGATATTTGACAGACAAGAGCATCAGTAGAGAACCAATTCTCTGGCTACTCTAGCACAAATCATGTTGACACAATTATGCTAGAACTCCATGCAGTACATGCTATAGATGGCCCGAGTTAAGGCCACTCAGGGCCTCTTGTTCTACAGAAATTCGACGCATATGGCTTGAATCAATTAAATTCGGGTAGTATCGTCGTGTACCGTTGAGATCCGTGGGGAATCACACCTCGCGCGCTCGGTGGGTTGTCGTACCGCTATTATAGTATATATTATACTATAATAGAATATTTTATGAACATGCTAATGAAGTTGATATAAATCTGGTAAAAGAAACGACTCCAATCAGCGAATTCTCTCGTGGTCTAATGGTTAGGGTTAGGGTTTGGGTTGGTGGTGGGTAAGCCATTGCATTGATTCTTAACCGGCCCGGGTTCGAATCCCGGTTCAGGCGGTAATTTTTTTTATAGTGAGGATAACATATAATCGTTCTAAAATTTCTAAGTGTCGATTCCGATGTTCGTATAAAATTTCTGAGTCTCAAATTATTCATAGCGAACGTGGTAACAAAGGGAATTTTATGACGCAGTTGGTTAAACGGTACACGACGATACTACCTAAATTCGACTCAGGTCGAATTTGTGTCGAACGTTCAACTGGCGGTTTGTTGCACTATGCTGCAGAAGTGCGACATGATGCAAACGTCGCATTTCAGTCGAATCTAATCCGTAACGTTATGCTAATGTTTTTTTTTATAACAACGCATGCGGTGGCAACACTGAATTAAAGCTCGGTTCAAACATTGCTGTCGTGCCTTATTCAATTCAATTGAAATCGGCAGAAATGCGACAGTTGTTTTTAGTGCGGCAAAAATGGGATTTATTAAATTCGACGTATGAATCAACTGTCGCATTTCAGCCGAACTTAAGGTGGCCCGACCCGGTTTTTCAGTGGCGGTACCTTTCAAGTTTGAAGAAGGAATACAACAGTGTTGACAAGTGCTTTTCCTGCCTCTATTCGGTTATTGCAATACTTACTTTGCATTAACATATTCGGGAGAGTCTTCGGAAGGCAATCAAGTGTTATGTGTATTGGAATTCACGGGCCGGTATGACAACTCGAGACAAAAGGATGCATAATGAGAACAAGCGACCAACAAGGAAATTGGCGCAAAAGTTTACTGATTTGAGGCTAGTATTTGACAGCCTTAAAATGTTTCAGTGAACTTGAAATTTGGAGATCATATAAAATACTAACAAATCTTAAGGACAACAAAAAATCATCTCCCGGTTTTTAAATCGTGGCGTTTTTAGTAACAATTGAGAGAATATTTGACAAAAGACCGAAATTTACATCTTAATTAACATATCTTATTTTCCGAAATCAAAGGAATCGATTTTCTTCAGCTTTTCATACTAGGTAGTTAAATGGTATAAGAAAAAAATAAACTTATAAGATATTTCCAACACGCCTTGTAAACCTAACAATTACCAACCTGTTTAATTTGTTTTGTTTTTAATTTATTTTCGGCCCCAAAAGTAGCCTGGGAAACCCGCCGACTCTTGCCGCTCCCCCTGGTTTCCCAGGCTACCCCAAAAGCTTCCGTCGATAATTTCTCGAAAGCGCTCTCTCATAAATTCATTAAACTCATTAGATACAAAGACAACTATGTGAACTATGAGAGCATTTGGAAAACAAACGTCCAGATTTCATGAAAATCGGCTGTATGTAAAAAGGGCGATGGCGTCACAGCGTTGCTATAGTAACTCCGATCTCGCTAAAACTTACTTCATCTTAAACTTTCATCTATCTCTAACAATGTCCGGCAACAGTATATTTTCTATTAAATTGCTTATGATGTCGTATTCCTTCTTCAAACTTGAAAGGTACCGCCACTGAAAAACAGGGTCGGGCCACCTTATTATTATTATTATTACAATGATATTTATTGAGGGAACCACACTCATCGATGTGATGATTTTCAGGAGGGCCCTCAAATAAAAAAAATATAAAAAAATATACAAGAATATATAATACATATATATGAAACAGTTGACAAAAAGAAAAGATAAAATTTGTAGAAGCTAAAAACTAAAAGTCCATATCTAAAAACTATATACAATTAAAAAATTTCGCCTTCAATTGATTCTTAAATACAATGGGATTGTCAAGTTCTCTAATGTTCGTATTAAGGTCATTCCAGGCATTAGAGCACTGGAAAGAAGTTCTGAAAGTTCCCCAATTAGTGCGTGAGGGGGGTCTTCGCAAGTCTCTCTTATTTCTTGTGTTGTAACTTATGAATTGTATCGCCATGTTGAAGATTAAAGTCATAATCAATGAGCCCATTTAAACATTTATAAACAAAGAGACAGCGATCGAATATACGTTTGGACTCGAGAGTTGACCATTCTAAATCAGAGAGAGCAACTGACGCAGACGAGTAATAATCCCTACCTAGAATTAACTTTGCAGTTCGATTCTGCAAAATCTGAAGAGATTCCATTAAACTAACATTGTGCTTGTCTCCCCATACAATACTTGCATAGTCAAAATGCGGCTTTATCATTGTATTGTAAAACGTTATCCTCGCATGTATCGGCAAGCAGTATCTAATACGCCCAAGAATAGCAAGTTTTTGGCGAACCTTCGATTGAATCTTACAGATATGATCATGCCAAGTTAAGTTATTATTTAGAGTCACACCAAGATATTTGAAGTTATCCACCTTCTCAAGAACTTCATCATAGATATTCAGTTCAACATTAGAAAAAGCGTTCAGCCTTTGGGAGCTGCCAATTAACATAAGCTTAGATTTGGTTGTATTCAGCGTCAACGTATTCTTTGTAAACCATGAAATAACGTTGAGCAGGTCACGATCCAGCTTGAATTGTAGATCCTGGGGCGCATCTGCTTCACAGTATATTATTGTATCGTCGGCATAGAGTGTGACATCGGTGTGTTCTAGACAGTTAGGTAGATCATTCACATAGACGATAAAGAGAAGAGGGCCAAGTATGGATCCTTGAGGTACTCCGATCGTGACTGGTAGTGACGGTGAAGTACATTTCCCAACAGCGGTTACTTGGGAGCGCTGATTAAGGTATGAGCAAAACCAATCAAGGGAGGATCCAGTGACTCCAAGGCTTCGAAGTTTGCGTTGTAATATGACATGATCGACGGTGTCGAATGCCTTAGTGAGGTCTAAGAATACGCACCCAGTAACTTTGCCCTTATCCATGTTCTCTAAGATTTGATCAGTAAAATTAGCCAGAGCAATAGTTGTAGAAAGTTTTGGTCTAAAACCAAATTGCTTGGAGCAAAGGAGCCCATTCTCTATCAGATGACGATATAACTGTTCGTGCACAGCTCGCTCCAGTATCTTGCTTATCGTAGGCAACACAGAAATCGGGCGATAATTACTAGGATCTGCCCTATCACCTGCTTTAAAAAGAGCCACCACTTTTGCACACTTCCAAAGAGATGGAAACTTCGCTGCATTTATAGACAGATTTAACAGTTTGGTAATAACAGGTGTAGTTACCGGAAGTGAATCCTTCAGCAATCTGGCACTTATCCGGTCGAGTCCAATGGCCTTATTGGTCTTCAGTTTCTGAAGCTGACCCATAACAAAACTTTCTTCGATATTACCCATGCAGAAGGCTGGACACAAAGTTAACGGGTCATCGGAACTATTTGCCGTTACAAAACGGGAAGCAAGGTGACGTCCAATGCTGGTAAAGAATTTGTTGAGACAGTTAGCGATATCTGCTGGCTTGGTAACTAGGACACCATCTTGCATCATTGCCGAGGGATCAGAGCAATCGCTAGGAGATTTTGCTGGAAAAATCTGTTTCATGACCTTCCACATCTCAGCTGCATTACCTTTAGAGTTCTCAATCAAGTCGGTAAAATACCTCGATTTTGACAACTTAAATTCACAGTTAGACTTTTTCCTGAGCTTTCGGAACATTTGCCAATGATAGCTGGAATTGGAGTGAATGGCTTTCCGGTGATGATAATCACGTACGGTCTTGCATTAAAGTTGATAACTCCGAGGTCATCCAGGGGCAAGGGTTAATTTCCCTTGATCTTGCGGCTTTTTACCGGCGCGTGTTTATCCGCAACTCTGCAAAAAAGATCGTTCCAAACAAGGACTGATTCATCAACGTCATCAATAGCATCAATCATAGACCAAGGAACTTGATTTAACTCCGAGACAAAAGCATTCTTGTCGTAGTTTTTATAAGAGCGATAGTCAATTGTGCGAGGCTGTGCCTTGGAAACACCTGACTTCATAACACAAAACACAAGAGAGTGATCACTGATTGGTAAATGGATAACACCTGATTGTGAAATACGATGATTGTTATTCACAAAAATCAAGTCAATTGTTGAGCGCGAGAATTCTGTCAAGCGGGTTGGATCAGACAATAGCTGACAAAAGCCAAATTGACTTGCAAATCGCTCCATTTGCCGACGAGCAGTGGACTTCTTATTTGCATAATCAATGTTATGGTCCCCAAGTAAACAAATCTCAGATCGGTCAAGATTAGGAATTTGACTTAAGCCAAATTCGAGATCAGCGATGAAATCACTGATTTCAGACCACGTGACTTTTCTTTGAATAATGCGTTTTTGTTTTTCTGTATCCCAAGAGGAAATAATTGGAAAACAAAGTACTGAATCCTCTGGAGAACTATCACGTATCTGAAATGGGGCAACAAACAGGCAAGCTCATGAAAGGCAGAAACCAAGCATTAATTACTCGGGCTGCCTGTGGCAGGCACGAGTATTAATCTGCATGCAGGCCGTTATTCTTTTTGTTCAGTGCAGCAAAATTTCTGTGCATGCGTTAAATTATGCATTAATTGACCCCGTGGCGCTAATAGATTTCGCCATTGGACGGTATTCTTGTTTCAGGTACGTTTCGTAGGTTTTATGCCACATTTCATTTTACTCTCGGTCATAATACATACCAGCGCATACACCGTGATCTGTAGGCCAACACTAAAATAATGTGTTTTTTTTGTTCAGTGCAGCAAAATCGTCGACTTCCGGTCCCGTTAACCAATCAGCTTACACTGTTCAAGTCGCATCATAATCGTGAAAGGTCAACCGGAAGCCACAGACTACGGATACAATTTATTCAAGATTTTTACTTTCATCGTACAAATATACGGAAGGCTTCGGTGACAGCACAATTCCCTATCAGCCGCTAGATTATTTGTACTTTCGTTAGAGTTGTTAAACAAGAATCCTCTCACGGGCGAGGTTTTAGTTCGAGAAAGGCTTCCAACAGTTTCCTTTATAGCAGTCATAGTTCTGTATTAATATAACGAGCAGACTGAAGTTTTGGGAATGAGGGTAAAGCTTTTAATTAGAGATAACCAACAGCCATTTCAGTTAATACTCTTTAATCCAACAAATACCAATATGGACTCGTAATGGGACTCATCATGTATAGCAAGAACAGCAGATAAAGTTATACAGAGGCACACGAATTGACCACGAATACATTTAACATGACTTCCAGAGGTTTTCTAGAGAGAACGACCGCGGAAAAAGAGCCGCAAGATGGCGATTAGCGAGCTGCGATAAAGAGCCGAGTGAGGCGCGATATTGCAGAATATACAGTATATACATATAGGGTATATAGTGTATATATATACAGAATATACTGTATATATTGTATACATATACAGATTATATTACATGAGTATATTCTGTATATTCCCCAGTTATATATATACACTATATACACACTGTATATGTATAAAGTGTATATAGTGTATATTCAGGCATCACCTTGTAAAGAACGACAGAGTATATTCTGTATATAGTGTATATAGTGTATATATATACACTATATACACACTGTATATGTATAAAGTGTATATAGTGTATATTCAGAACGACAGAGTATATTCTGTATATAGTGTATATAGTGTATATATATACACTATATACACACTGTATATGTGTAAAGTGTATATAGTGTATATTCAGGCATCACCTTGTAAAGAACGACAGAGTATATTCTGTATATATAGTGTATATAGTGTATATATATATATACACTATATACACACTGTAATGTATAAATTGTATATAGTGTATATATATACACTATATACACACTGTATATGTATAAAGTGTATATAGTGTATATAGTGTATATTCAGGCATCACCTTGTAAAGAACGAACGACAGAGTATATTCTGTATATAGTGTATATAGTGTATATATATACACTATATACACACTGTATATGTATAAAGTGTATATAGTGTATATTCAGCCTGAATATACACTATATACACTTTATACATATACAGTGTGTATATAGTGTATACAACATATACACTATATACACTATATACAGAATATACTCTGTCGTTCAGGCATCACCTTGTAAAGATCGAACGACAGAGTATATTCTGTATATAGTGTATATATATATACACTATATACACACTGTATATGTATAAAGTGTATATAGTGTATATTCTGTATATAATGTATATATATACACTATATACACACTGTATATGTATAAAGTGTATATAGTGTATATAGTGTATATTCAGCCATACAGAATATACTCTGTCGTTCAGGCATCACCTTGTAAAGAACGACAGAGTATATTCTGTATATAGTGTATATATATACACTATATACACACTGTATATGTATAAAGTGTATATAGTGTATATAGTGTATATAGTGTATATTCAGCCTGAATATACACTATATACACTTTATACATATACAGTGTGTATATAGTGTATTTATATACACTATATACACTATATACAGAATATACTCTGTCGTTCAGGCATCACCTCGTAAAGAACGACAGAGTATATTCTGTTATACATATACAGTGTGTATATAGTGTATATATATACAGTGTGTATATAGTGTGTATATACAGTGTGTATATATATACAGTGTGTATATAGTGTATATATATACACTATATACAGAATATACTCTGTCGTTCTTTACAAGGTGATGCCTGAACGACAGAGTATATTCTGTATATATAGTGTATATAGTGTATATATATACACTATATACACACTGTATATGTATAAAGTGTATATAGTGTATATTCAGCCTGAATATACACTATATACACTATATACACTTTATACAAAAACAGTGTGTATATAGTGTATACAACATATACACTATATACACTATATACAGAATATACTCTGTCGTTCAGGCATCACCTTGTAAAGATCGAACGACAGAGTATATTCTGTATATAGTGTATATATATATACACTATATACACACTGTATATGTATAAAGTGTATATAGTGTATATTCTGTATATAATGTATATATATACACTATATACACACTGTATATGTATAAAGTGTATATAGTGTATATAGTGTATATTCAGCCATACAGAATATACTCTGTCGTTCAGGCATCACCTTGTAAAGAACGACAGAGTATATTCTGTATATAGTGTATATATATACACTATATACACACTGTATCAGTATAAAGTGTATATAGTGTATATAGTGTATATAGTGTATATTCAGCCTGAATATACACTATATACACTTTATACATATACAGTGTGTATATAGTGTATTTATATACACTATATACACTATATACAGAATATACTCTGTCGTTCAGGCATCACCTTGTAAAGAACGACAGAGTATATTCTGTTATACATATACAGTGTGTATATAGTGTATATATATATACAGTGTGTATATAGTGTGTATATACAGTGTGTATATATATACAGTGTGTATATAGTGTATATATATACACTATATATATATACACTATATACACACTGTATATGTATGAAGTGTATATAGTGTATATAGTGTATATTCAGGCATCACCTTGTAAAGACCTGAATATACACAATATACACTATATACACTATATACAGAATAGACATATACAAATATAAAGTGTATATTTTTATTTCTATACAGTAGTGTATATTTATACAGAATATACATAGAAATATACAATGGTATATTCTGTATATTCTGCAATATCGCGCCTTAGTGAAAGAGCCGCAGGGTAGACTAAATTGTAAACGTGTGTTACATGAGTAAGTAGTGTTTACAGTAAAAGGTCAACTTCTTTAATTTACATACGCGAAAAACAAAAATATTAAATTACATATATACTAGGGGAGCAGAGAATGAAAGTCACCGCGCTACCGGCCACTCCTAAAGACTGCTAAATTCAGCTAATAATTCTTCCCGTTGGTTATTACAAAGAGGATTTCAAATAAAAGTGTCTTTCATCTGCAATCTCATTGGGGACACACCATCAGAAACTAATCTGAAGAAGGGTAGTCTAAAATAAAAAACAACGAAGGAGCCAAAAAAAAGTGCATCTTGAGGAAGTCCTACCTCCCCCATCCACGTTTCTACCTACCGTATTCATTCTTTATACCGCTGACCACTCGTATTTCATGCTCTGCCTCGCGAGTCGCCCGGGAAAAGATGGCGGACGCAACGAAGCCAAAATGGTTAGAAAGAAAAGTACGCGGGATTTTGCTCGACATCTCTGGCGTACTGTACAACTCTGGTGAGGGAGGAGGACAAGTTATCCCTGGTTCTGTGGAAGCTGTTGAAAGGTTCATTACTATACTCGATACCAGCTAAATCCCTCTGTGTTGAGTCATTGAATGTTTTTTTACAGTGCGACTACTGAAACCGGGGCCACTTAGACAATGAGAACTAATCACATTGCAAAACGAAAATAAATAATTTCAACTTACAAATACTAGCATATCCATGCGATTTTCTTCATACCAAAGACTTTAGCATTTCAACTTGCTTGATCGAGTTGGCATTGTCTTGTACTCGTCACTGATTGGCTCAAATAACGGTAAGTTTGTATGCTTTGTTTTCGTTCTGCAATGTGATTGGTTCTCGTTGTCTAAGTGGTTACAGTAGTCGCACTGTAAAAGCAACACACAACCAACGAATTATCAGGGAGGAGATACACAAAAGACTCGCATGGCTTCATTATAATCAATACATAACTGCAACATCAACACCATCAATAACAGCTTTAATAGTTTCTAATCATAATAAGGAACAACAATATATATATATATATATATAGTCATGGTCACGTGACTGGGGTCTGTGCCAGTTATAAACTCATTGTTATATTTTGAGATTTCAAAAAATTGCCATTGATTAGTATTAAAGATATGAACCTAAAAAGTTTTTATTAATTTTGGCTTTCTCTTTCCATTTCTGGCATCCATGTTCTTCTAGCACCCAATTTTTTGACAGTCAAGCAAAAATAGTGACATGATCATGTCCTGCAAAGAGCCTAGTATTTATTTGGCAACTACCAGCTAAAACTCATGCCTGAATTTGGTTTCTACTTATCTCTTTTTATCTCTGCCTTGATCTCTCACTGTAGTCTTACTGCTTTTAACTAGGTTAAAGGCCATGCACACAACAACCATTTTCATATTTTGGGGAGATTTTTTTTGCAATTCTTGGTCACATTAATATTGCCCCTAAAATTTGCTTTAATTTTATATATAAAAAAATAATATAAAAAATATTAGCTAATGTAAAAGTCTTTATATGTACAAGCAAACTTTATCACTTATCAAATCACTGTGTACAAAAAAGATCAGGTTGACTGCAAGCATTAAGTACTAATTATATAATTGATTTAACAGAGAGTCTTTGTTTCATTAATAATTTCAGACTTAAAACTTCTGGGTTCAAAGTTCGCTTCTGCACCAATGAAACCCAATGCACCTGTGAAGAACTTCTACAAAAGCTTAGCATATTTGGGTACAAGTTGTCTGTCAGTGAGATGTTTGCCCCGGTACCTGCTACATGTTCAATCTTACGGAAACGCAACTTACGACCTCACCTTCTTATTCACCCTGGTGGCCAATCAGCCTTTGAGGGGATCAACTGTGAAAACCCAAACTGTGTTGTGATTGGTGATGCTGCTGATGAATTCTTCTATGATAACATGAACAAGGCATTTAGGGTTTTGTTAAATATGGAAAATCCTGTTTTGTTTTCTATGGGTTATGGGTGAGTGTTTATGAGATTTTGAGTTTTCATACTTAATCCAGGTACAGAGTTATGGAAGGGACTGGGACCAAGGTGTCATAAGCTAATCTGATTAAGAAATGAACTAAAATTAGTAGGTTTTTGAATAAATATGAACTGAATAGCAAAATTTCAAAAATCGCAAAAATAGGATCAGAGGATGTTTGGTTTTTAATTAGGGGATGCCATCCTAAAGCCATACGTACATTAATCTCTCACATTTTTGCGATTTTTGAAAGCTCGCCAAATTTTTATTATCAAACCAATCTTCCTCAAACTCGTTAATCCTACTAATTTTAGTATATTTCTTGTGATGGAGCTCATTAATTTCCAAATTAGATTAATTATTGACAGTTGGATCCTGCAGTCCCTTCCTCAACTCCAAAATAGCTAATGGGAGTATAAATGTAATAATAATAATAATATTTATTACTTATATTGCACATTTCCTTTAAAAATACTCAAATGTGCATTAATTAGTCCTTACATTCATCATATAAATATAAATAATTGAAGTCTATAATAATAATAATAATAAATATAATACATACGTTTTTGGAGCATTATACAGTGCTCAATGCTCTTACAATATCAATGATAGTAATAAACTAAAAATAATAAAAACAATCTACTTACACATGTTCTAGTAATATTGAGCAAGCTTTTTAAAAAGAAAAGTCGTTAACTTAGATTTAAATACATTAACAGTGTTGGCATTCCTGATGTTAGATGGAAGAGAGTTCCAAAGTCTTGGAGAGCAGATTGAGAATGCTCTCTTGTGTAACAGCCAACACCTGATGAGTACTGGAAAGAGCACCCAAAAATTAGCCAGATTAACAAGTTTCAAAGGAGTAGGTGGTTTTCCCACCGTCAGAGTAACACACAAAGTTTGTAAAAATTGCAGTATAATTTTATTGCAAACTCTATGTGTCTACATTATTGATTCAAACAACTTTGCGTGCTTCTAACTCTATGGAAAACAACTAATTCCTGGCTAATTTTGAGATGCTCTTTCAAGTCATGTATATATTTAGTTTTTCTCTTGCATTGCTGAATGTTAAAAAAACGTGTTTGGTGTTACACCAGAACCTGATGATCAACCAACATGTACAATGTACATGCAGCAGTGAATTAAATGAAAAAGAGATTCAGCCCAGTCTGTTCCCATTTTTTACAAATTAAAGGGGTCAGTGCAAGAACAGCACATTTATTAACTAAAGTTATTAATTGTAATCATTCAAGTTCCAAATACTCGTAGATATTACAAAGAATGTAAAGGAGGATATTTAAGGGCAAGAGGGGGGGGGCAATTAAGGGGTAGGCCAGTTTGACATGCACGGCTATGCCGAGGGTGAGGATTTTGACATATGCTGCCTGCCTCAGGGTGGGGTCATTTATAGGAAACATAAGGAAGGTAGGGAAGTGGGGTGTTGATTTTTATATAATACCGGTATTGACCAAAGGTGTTGTCCCAAGGGTGGGGAATTTGACATTTGTTTTGGAGAAAATGTCAAATTCCCACCCCTTGCCTGCCCACCCCCGCTGGATTAGCATTGATTGCTGCATTATATTCTTGAAGGGAGGTTGGTTGTATCACTTGGGCTCTTTTCATTGTATTGTCCAACAAAAAACTTCTCAGTCAAATGAATTCTTATAAATTTACCCGCTATTAAAATACATGTACCCAACCATTCCCCAAGGGTGATTCTGCTTAATTAAAGTACAGTACTGTACTGTATATATGACTGACCTAGATTGTGAATATACAAATGTAAAATATAGCACTTTCCTGCCAATGGAATCTTTGTAACACTAATTGTTCTTAAAATATCTTCCAGAAAATACTACAGAACTAATGGACAATTGGTGTTGGATGTGGGCCCATTTACAAAAGCCTTAGAGGTTAAGAAAATCACTTAATTAATTTATAGTCACCTCAAAGTTCATTGTTGGCTGTTCCAACCCTTTCACCAATCCAGTCTCCCACTACTGAAGGAAAGTATGTGAAACAGGAGTGAAGTGTATGTGAACACTCGAAAACTTGTTCACATTGTTTTCACATCATTTTGCCATACATTTCACATGTTTATTTCACATATGATGTGAAATAATTCATGTGAAATTATGTGAAATTATGTCCTCCTTTTCACATCATGAACATGTGAAAAAATCATGTGAATCATATGTGAAATTTATTATTTCACATATCTAGATCTTGTAACTTGAATATGTGAAATACATGTTAACATGCCAATTGATATGTGAAATGTAAATATTCACACCCTATTCACACCCTTTTCACACCATAGACAGTTTCTTGTAGCTTACCGTATATTATATATATTCTCATGAAATAATTAAAAATGTAAAAGAAATAAAGCCATTATGTACATTTCAATCATTAAAACCATTTATTTAATTATAATATTGTTACACACAGCCAACAGTGCATATAGCCCCAGCCATTTTTTCCCTTTCTCTTGACCAACTGATCTAATCTATGAGCCTGCAGATCTAGCATATAGAGGACTGATCATGATCATGAGGCGAGTGATACAAGTTGCTTGATCAAGTTGGAGATCATGGCTAGTGAAATTCATGATCAACGCCAAGAACTACATGTATATATATATAGGATATTACATGGCCACGTGGAGATACAGATTTTATCTTCGAGTCGATGAAATATCTTACGAGTGATTGCATGAGCACATGTAAGATATTTCGTCAACACGAGAAGATAAAATCCGCATCTCCAAGTGTCCATGTAATGTTCTGTTTAATATATAATTATCGATAAAATAACAGTTTCAATCTCTTACTAAAAAGGCTAGAAATCTTTGAAAGCAAGTCATCTTTTCAAAAGTTATATATCTTCACATGTGAATATATCATTTATATATATTATATATATCTTCATGTGTGAAGATATCACTTTTTAGAAAGAAATATACACTGGTATTTCATTGATAATTATATATTAAACATATAATATAATTCCCTGATTACAAATGGCTGTTAATTAATATGGGTGAATGGGGCCAGAATTTGTGAGTTTAGCTATACGGAGTGAAAAATTGATCCTTGTAAACTACATTTGCATAAAAAATTATGATCATGTGGTGTCATCAGTACCTGATACATAGGATGATGGCTTAAAGAAGTTAAAAAGAAAGTTTCTCAAATTCAGATTTTTATACACAAACATATCATGTGCAGTGCAGCTTTGCAATGAGTAAAATGTGTAGAGTTTAAAAGCTACATGATAATGTGTTTCCTCAGGGTACTGAAATGCAACAGCCTACATGTTATGTTTATGTATATAATTTATGTAATATACCTTACCTTAACTTAACATACAGCTTGTGTTTAATTGGCGCTATATATGCATGTATACACGTCAGGCAAATGCATTGTATAAACCTAAATATGGTGATTATAATTGATTCAAACACACTATTCTATTAAATGGTTCAAATAACCAGCACACTTTTAAAACCTATATATACTACATGTATAATTAAAATATACAAAGTAAAAAAAATTCTCATAACAATGTCATAATATATTATAGTGATAAAGCTATATACTGGTAGTCTCTCAGGTCTCTATCTAACCTTAAGTGTGCATGCATGTACCATATTACCATATATGCATGTTGCATATATAAAGAAAACTTGGAATCGGCCATCAATGAAAACAATTAACATTATAAATCATAACACACTATTATATCTAGCTACAGTGTAGTATGTAAATACATTCTTTTGTACTTATGCAGCATAATTATAATCAATCCAAGAAGTATTCAAAATCCAAACTTTTTTTGGGACACCGTCTCATTCTTTTCTTGGGTATGTCTAGATCTTCCTGTTGGTGTTTTGATGGGCTGTCCACTAGATCTAGAGGCACATACACATAGCCCTTGTACTTTTTTGTAATCTGCAGTTTTGCTGCAGGTGTCTCGTCATGCCCATGATCAGATGTATTTGATGTAAACAGCTTGCACTTGGGTGCTGTTGGCTTGGTTGTTGACTTTGGTGTTTTACACTTTAGTGCTTTACACTTTAGTGCTGTTGGCTTGGTTGTCAATGACTTTGCTTTTGTTGGCTTATTGGTTATTGTTGACTTAGGTGTAGTTGTTTGCTTGGTTGCCACTGGCTTTGGTGTTGCAGCTGGCTTTGGTGTTGCAGATGGCTTTGGTGTTGCAGCTGGCTTTGGTGTTGCAGCTGGCTTTGGTGTTGCAGCTGGCTTTGGTGTTGCAGCTGGCTTTGGTGTTGCAGCTGGCTTTGGTGTTGCAGCTGGCTTTGATGTTGCAGCTGGCTTTGGAGTTGCAGCTGGCTTTGGTGCAGGTGCTGTCTTTGTAGTTGTATGTGTCGGCTTGATTGTCGCATTGTTGCAGATTAATAACTGGTTTTCAGGCCAGTAAAACTTTTCTCCAACCTAATTTTTAAAGCAATAGATATATATATCAACATTAGAAGTTGGATACATGTTATTGCTTTTACTGATGATAATTTATTGTGTTATGTGATTTTTTTAGACCACAAATAGCATTATATGTCCCTATAGCTATAGGGACTTGACTTAATTGGTTTATATATTCCAAATTGTACTGAAAGTCATAATTATTATAAAATATCATTATCAATATTATTATACTTTACTAATTAAGGTAGGGGTTAATCAATGGCCAGAAGTTATTAGTATGATATGGGATATATGTGATGCTTAATTAAAAGCTTTAATTCAGAGTTAAGTTTTTGTAAGCCTTAAGTTCTAACACTAGATGCACAATAAAAAGTACAAAGCATCTAGTGTATACGTAGTAGCAGGGTAAATTATATAAAATTATAATGGACGTAATTACTTCTAATGAATTGAAGTGATATTGTGAACATATAGAATAAGAGTGTGCCATTTCTTTTAATTTGCCAGCATGCACTCCTGATTTTTGCTGGTGGTCTGGAATAAATCCTACTAGCAGACATGTGCTAGTGGATTTAAAAGTTAAGTTCAAGCCACTTATCACAATGATCATGATCAGTTGTAACAATAGATTTTGGGTGTCGCATACAATAATATATACATGTATACGTAGGAGTTTAAATATGACCTTAAATAAGTTTTTTACACTTACATTTATCTCATGTAGGAACTGTGCCTTGTTGGGGCCTTTGAGTTCTACTGGCCTGGTCTCTGTGACATAATTAGTCTGCAAGACCAATCTAGCATATTCACCTAAAACGATTAGAAAAGTACAGGCACATGCTTGTTATTGTACAGAATTTAATATACATGTACATGTATATTATAGGTCATTTGTCAACAGCTAACAAGGAGGGCATGCAAGATGGGCACAGTTAATGTTGGAATTGACTGATACTGACATTATATGAATAGTCATTGAGAATGCTATTTTTCTGGGAAGTCATCATACTGTACATGTACATGTAAAGTTGATTGTCAAGATATACTATAATACAATAGAGTATATATTCGCGGGCATAATCATGATTTTGGCCCAAGCCATTAGCTAGACTCGCCGAGGGCTAAAATGAGCTCTGCAAGGGACAAAATGAGCTTTAACACCCAAGAACATGGACTATATATATTATTTATTACTATAATCAATTCAGAGGGCATTTGGAGTTAAAAAGGGTTTTAATAACTGCAAATTAACCAAAATGTCTGCCATATCATGACAACCACTGCATGGCAGTCCAAAATATGTTAATTAGCCTGCACAATTTGCCATTTTAGACCACAAAATTAAGCACAATGCCCACTATATTTGATATTCATCATAATTAAATAATATTGTTAAATGTACACATAAACAAATTTGACTTACTGTTTTTTTTTGAGTGATGGATATAAGTTGCTCTTGCAGCTTTTTCAGTCCCATCCATAACATTCACTACATCTCTGCATGTGTAATAATCAAAAAAGCAAATTAAATTACTTAATACAGGTGGCTCTCACAGCTGTTACCTCAGACCAGGGAATGCATGCATGGTACCAGGTACCAGGCATTCTTTGTTGTTTATCTATGACCTCAATTTTTTGGGTTCTCTGTGGCTACAAATACTCCAGTTTTGTATTCGAAAATTACCGCTAAATGCAATGACTACAGACGCATGTATGCAGGGTTAGCCTCATTCTGAGGTTAAACTTTCATAAATACCAGCGAGGTGGGCTATTCACAACACTGTGTATTGTTGTTAGTAGTTTCACGCTTTGCACCTTCTCGCTGGTATTTATGAAAGTTTAACTTCAGAATGAGGCTAACCCTGCATACATGCGTCTGTAGGCATTGCATTCAGCAGTAATTTTCGAATATGAATCTGGAGTATTGAAAGATTACTTGAAACTTTGATATGGAGTTAGCTTTTCACTCCTGGAATGAACCTGTGCTCTAAATATACTCAAGAAATAAAGATGAATAATTATTTGAGTGCTGTGTGGTGTTTTTTTTACAGGGTCGACCTGCCTCATTTGATTCAAACTTTTCTGGCGATTATATAAAATTATCTACATGTACATGTAGGTAAAAAAATGAAATGAAAATGTACCAATGTGTACAACATTAATACACCTATTACATGTAATTATACTGATTTTTTTTACTTACGAGGTATCAAATGTAAATCCTGTCTCTTGATCATCAGTATCTTCATTTATGGGATTCTTTATACATGTAGCTATAGACAGTAAATGTTTTTCAACATGTGAAACTGTGGCATTTACTGTTGGTTCACCATCTAGATCTGTTTGCTTCATTCTAGTGCACCGTGGTTGGTCTTTGTACTTCTTGAGCTTCATTCCAAAAAGAATTTATTAAAAAAAATTATGTACTGCATTTTAAAATTAGATTGATATCCACTATAACAATAATATTAACAATCAGTCTGAACAAAAAAAAAAGGATTACACATACATGTATACATGTAGAAGAAACAAGAAATAAATAATCTGAGAAGAGTATTTAGTCATGACAGTTAAGTCCAGGAGCAAATGAGACACTAAAATAATTGTGAGCACTGTATATGTGGTAGTGCCATAGCTCTTCTACAAATGCATGCACATAGAAAATAAATAATAAAAAGGATAACACATGCATGCATGCCAGTCTAAAAACAATCGCACTGCACCACACACATGCTGTCTGCTTGCCCATTTGTGTGCTACTCATCCAAGTGATGTAAAGTATAATTATGTGATTATTTGTAACACAATATTTAACCTGGCTATGTAAGTGGTATAAGTATATATATGGGAACTTAATTATAAAGTGCCCCTTATCCCATTTTAGTTGTATTTCTATGTAGTCTTCCTTTTTTTGGCCTACTTTTTGTTATTTGTAGGCCATTAAATTGTACCCTCCCGACATGTACTTGTAATATAAAGCCTGTAATAGAAGTTTTAAGTCAATGTTAAAGAAAAATACTTTACCGTTTTTGCACGCTTCCAGTACTTTGTATTGTTTAGCTGGTTCCTTCTGTATATCAAGCTCTGTGAGAGTAGTTTCCGTATTTCTTTAGTATGACATCCCAGCTGTGGAAGTGCTGTTGTAACCTGAAGGTTAAAATTGAAGCAATTATCTATAAGCTACAGTACATGTACATATACTTATATATGCCTGCATGGTTTGTAGAAATGTATGCATATCTTTAAATGGTGTTACTAGCTACTTAATTAGTACTATACATAGCTATATAGTTAACATGTACCTTGTCAAGTATCTTCTCCATCTTCTTTTCCGGTATATCTTTCATCATGGGAGGATTTTCCCACACCCCGTATCTTCTAGCAGATGCTCTTATATGGTACTACAAATGTATATATTAAAATAAAGTAATCAGTAATAATTCAGTTTTGCATATTCCAGTAATAATTTACGATCATTTGCATGTGTTATATGTATCTACATGTATACCAGCACTATCTAAGTCTTGTAATTAAGCAATTATATCTACACTCCTATATATCTAGCTAGTGTACTGCGTGCAGACCTGAGTGTCAAGTTCATTATTATTATACAGGGTTAGCAATATCATGTAAAATATTCCTAAATTCTATTGAAAGCCCATACATGCATGTTCATAAAGCAATTTTTTTTTTCATTTTTCTGTTGGAGGTGTCTGTTAGCTAGTGAGGTTGGACTGTATATAATAACAAAGCCATATGAAATATTTTGCTTTGACCAAATAAAAAAATAATAACTTCATTGAAATTAGGTATAATTATACTAGTCTTAATAAGTTTACATGAAATATATTTAGGTGCAAGGTAGCCTACGTATAGCCGTTACCCACCAGATAGGTGCAAGGATACGATGCAACTTGAAGTATGTCCACTGAGTGAGTGCACTGATTTTATTTAACTTAACCCTTTTTTTGGAAAAGCCAAAAAAAAGACCAACTAAATTTTTTTTTTTAAAGTAAAAAATATTTTTTTAAGATGCCTCTTTAACGAGCTCTCTCGTTTTAGTTTCTGGCCTTCTCGTTCAAATTGTCAATCTACAACTCAGGTGCTAGAAAAGGAAAAGTAGTCGAGGATTTATCCGAGTCTTCAAACCGACTTGGGTCCAGACCCCCTAACGTTTTTTCCCTTTTTTTTCCCCGACCGACCATCGGTAAACGAAAGATTTTATTGGGATGGCCTAAATTTATTTTAATTCCTTGTAATCCTACTTCGATGTATATTGTAATAACGAATACTCAATCAGGAAGTATTTTGAGTGTCTTCTAAAGTTTAAAGATATAAGAAACGTTTTGGCTTTTATGAACAATCATACAGCCATATATATATGCATATATATATAGACCTATCTAATATTTTCCCGCCCTTTCGATATCTTCTTTATTTATACATATATATATAGTTGGCAACATCGTACGTACTATTGGTGAAATCGAAAAGATCGACCACCCTAAAAATAGCTAATCTCAAAGAGTTATATCTTGCGTAGAATTGGATGCCAGTGTCGAGTAATCTAAAAATCAAGTTCGCAAATATATGTACGTACCTAACCTAACCTAACGCGAGATGAACATCTAAAAATTTGGCCAAAGTCAAAGATGACTTAGTTTAGCTAGCAAGTAGAAGTTCTGAGTTCAAATTAAGGTAACTTGATTTAAGGCCATAACTTTTGGCATACATGTAAGGGTTCGGGTTATATTAATGAGTTATTCAAAGCTATATTACTAGAAGTAGAAATTTTAACGTTTTTACCCTTAATGTTTGATGAGCTGCAGTCGCTTTCCCTTTCCTCGATCTCTTCGAAAGAAGCTCATCTGCCGTGTACTTCGCTTTTGGGGGCTCCTTGGAGTTGGAGGCAACATCTATATATATATCGTCATTGGTAATGGTAGCTGATAGACCTATCATTGGCGACGAAGACTGTACTTGGGTACTTGTACGTCTAACGCCCGTACATGTACTAGAACCGGGACTAGAACTAGTAGTAGCAGTGCTCTCTTGTAAAGCCAACAAGGTTTTTATCAATCCAGGGTTCTTCCGAAGGAAAACCAAAACATCCTGCTCGTTTTCCATTCCCGAAAGAGTATATAATAACCTTCGATTACGAATCTAGTAATCAAGCGAACAAAATATAGCAGCCTCCTTGCTTTTGCGCGCCTTTTTTCAAAGTTTATGAATTTACAGATCATATTACATTGGACTTCGATCAACGTGTCCAATGTAACGTGATCTGTAAAGATATTACTGACCATATATGGGAATTGCACGCGATTTATTTGTACATATATATATACATGTCTCACAAGCGTGCGCGCGCGTGCGTATTGCGGGCTCATAAATATAATCCTGTACATGTTGAACAAGTGAACCGATGCCGTTTTCAAGGCAGCATTTACTTGAAAGGAATCGTTTATCTAAGAAGAAAAGAAGAATTAACCGATATTGCCCCTGCACTACATGTAAAGGTACAATTACCCAGTCTTCTGCAGTTATAAGTCGACATTTGAAAGTGTTTGGCCGTTGCGAATTGGAAAGTATTACCAGTTCTGACTCTGAGTCTGACTCTGAGTCTGACTCTGAGTCTGACTCTGAGTCTGATCATGAGCTCCATGAGTCACACAAAGAGTCCGACGGAGACAGTCCACAACGTGCTTCTTCTACATTAGGTCGGAAACGTCAACGCTCTTACATAAACAGTTCTTCATCCGAGAGTGAGAATGAAATACCAAGCATTGCCGACATTTCCCATTTATGTTCGGAGTCCAATCAAGAAATCGAGAGTATCGACGATCACTTAGAATCAGAAGCTGAAGAACCAACTCCTTCCAACACAGGATCGTTAATATACGATGGCGTTGTATTGGAAGATGACAGTGTCTTAATAAGTGACACTTCGAATTCCTTTTCATCGAATGGATCGAGTAGTGACACGGATGAAGATGAAGAAGTTAACAGTAGCCTAATTTACTCTAGTGATAGTGCAAAATTACCCCTTTACGATGGAAGTCCTGTTACCGTTCTTCAAACTCTTGCAGGCTATTTTTCATGGTTTACGGAGGTCCCGGCGATTAGCAAAAGTGCTTTGTCCAGCCTTTTGGCATTTAACAAGAATATTTTGCCAACACCTAACAATCTCCCAGGTTCTTATAAAGAAGCTCATAGCTTTATTAAACCGTTTTTATTTGGCCTCATAACTTACCATGCATGTAGAAATGACTGCATTCTTTATCGCAAGACGGAAAGATATGACTACTCCAAGCGGAAAGATTGTCCAGTGTGTGGAGCTGCTCGATACACGACTAACAAACAGCCTGTAAGGAAATTTGTGTATTACCCCCTGGGTCCTCGCTGGAAGCGTATGTATGGCAATGCAATCATTTCCGAGGTTCTTCAAAGCCACATTGTCCCAGACAGTAACAGTACTGTCGTCAATGACATACATGGTAGTTGTGTGTGGACACAAGCCTTCTCTGAGAATGGGTTTTGTGGTGGTGATCCAAGAGGTATCCTGATGCAACTATCAACAGATGGAGTAAACCCTTTTAGCTCCAATAAAGTGTCATATTCAATGTGGCCAATAATGCTAAGCAATCTCAATTTACCTCGACATGTGCGTAGTTTGTTTAGTAATATTATGCTTGCAGGCATAATACCAGCCCACGATGGTGGAGGTGAACCAAAGTCCCTGGACCCATATCTAGAGGTTATTGTGGATGAACTTCTGAGTCTTACAGGAGCTAGTTTTTATGATGCTTTCAGAAAGGAATCGTTTCCTTTCAAAGCTTCCTTGTTGAACTATGTTCTTGACTACCCAGGATTTGCAAAGGCATTCAACTCTGCAGGTCCAACAGCACTGCAAGCCTGTATGTGGTGCGACTTTAGAGGTAAAGTGGTTATGTTAATTTAGTATAAACCAACTAGTGGGCTATAACGAATTGGCGTCGTATACCCTACTATAGGTCTATTTGTGATAGCCCACGGTAGAGAAAAATGCAAACATTTTTGCGAAAAAAAAATTTTCAACTCCAGTTTGTTTCTTTCTATTATTTTCTACTGTCAGACAAGTTAGTGTATACTTCATGGGCTATTGACTTTTAGTATAAACCAACTAGTGGACTATTATGAATCCTGCATTCTGATTGGCTACGCTACTATAGGTATATTTGTGATAGCCCATGGCCATATATAGTAGAGAAAAACCACACGCATTTTCATGAAATAATAACATTTTTTCAACTTCAATTTTTTTCTATGATATTCTACTGTCCGACTAGTTAGTTTATACTAAATCAATAATTGTTAGACCTGTCGCCCTCCTCATGGGCTATTGACTCGTAGCCCATTCAGGCTGCGGGTCTAATTAACAATTAGACCCGCAGCCCGAATGGGCTACGAGTCAATAGCCCATGAGGCGCAGCCAAATGGGCTATTTAACTCGTAGCCCATGAGGGCGAGAGGTCTAATTGTTTTAGTATAAACTAACTAGTCGGACAGTAGAAAATAATAGAAAGAAACAAATTGAAGTTGAATTTTTTTTATTATTTCGTAAAAATGCGTGCGGCTTTTCTCTACCATGGGCTATCACAAATAGACCTATAGTAGCGTAGCCAATCAGAATGCAGGATTTGTAATAGTCCACTACTGTAGTTGGTTTATACTAATTGTTAATAGCCCATTCGGTCTGTGGATATAATATACATGGTGACATCCCACAAAAAGGGTCAGGCTACATTGAAGTTAATAATTTTTTATAGTGGTATTAGTATTAACAGATTGAAGATTTTATTGACCTTGTATTATAAATGATCTTGACATGGGGTGCTACATTTCATTCTTAAAATTGACAACAAAAATCAGGACTTGTGTGAAATTTGTGATTTTGAGGCAAAGGCCAGATTACAAAAAGACCACTAAAATTAGGAATCCTATCATAGGGGATGATTGTGATGTATGTATGTATGCATGAAGTCAATTATCATTATTTTTGTATGTAAGAATAACAAATTAACCCTAATTGACTCCCAGATTTGTTTGGGCTCATTTGGTGAAAACCTGCAGGAGTCAAAGGGATAAAGATGATTACTTTTTTGTAAAAAATGCTAAAATCGTGAATATGGTTAATTTTGTCTTCAATTTCACTTGTCAATTTTATGATTAAATTAGCATTTCATGTTGGTTACACAATGGGACACTAGTCGTAATGCAGTTTCTAAAGTGCAATTGTACATTGTACTTTATGCTGTCCAGGCCCTTGTGACATGCCCCATATATAACAAACATCTGTCAGCATATAGCAGCTATTTTTATAATAATTTATAAATTACTTCCTTTTTTGTGCTGTGTTGATTTCATCAAGTGTTGGTAATAATATAGTGCCTATAAAATCATTAATATTGGTTCTACAGTACATCAAGTGAAATAGTTGAATAGTAGAATATTTCTTAATTTCGGGGTTGCAACTGAGTTATAAAGGTTTCTATTTTGAACATGCTAATGATGTGAAGTCAGAGGTGGTATTTACTGGCATTTCTTTCTCCTCGTGATTGAAACCTATCGCTGATTTACATGTAGACAATATATTTGGTAAAATCACTGACATAAGCTTCAAAATAAATATAACATGGACGTTAAAAAAAGGTCATTTATCTCTGCCAGCATGTGCTTACGGGTATGTAATATATAATTTCTTCTTTGATATCACAGTATTACCATATTCGAATTTATAAACCTCTACGACTCATACAATATAGATGCAACACTCAAATCAAGAAATGTTCTACTATTTAACTACAGTTGAACCTCCCATAAGCTGTAGTGAGGCACCATAATGGTGCCTGAAACTTAGAAGTTACTTATGCCCTTTTATTGCAAACAGCCCTTCCATTAATGTTGGAAGGCATTCACATTTTCAAATTCCAACAAGGCCATCTATTCATAAGCTTACATTGTATATAATTACGAAATCATATTTGTTATTTATGATTTTGTTTCAGGAAGGTTTTTCAAACAGCTGGACAAGGTGGTGTTCCTGGGAAATAGACGCTTCCTTCCCAGAGATCATGATTTACGGCATCAGATGGCTCAAGATTTTCCGGGTGGGAAACCTGAATGGGATGCCTCACCTGAAGTAACAAGCCATGAAGACATCCTGTGGAATTCAGTTGCCCATAGCAAGGCAAGAAATAAAACACAAGCTGCAAACATAATGAAAGCTACTGGAACTAAAGGTGTTAATTGCTTCATGTTACTACCAGAGCATAACCAACCAAAGCAAAGCTTTCCAGACGTAATGCATACAATGAAGAATATTGTAGTGGCATTTTTTGATTTATTTACTGGAAGAACAGACAATATCAAATTAAGGTAAATTATTTATATGTATAGAGTATAATATAAATGTAGGCAAAGAGACTGTCAACTTGTGCATATACATGTAATGTTGTGGTTGGGGAAAAAAAATTAAAATGTAAAGCGCCATATGAGACTGTGGTGATGTGGCGCTATATAAATATGGCCTATTCTAAAATATATCCAGTGCTTGGGTAGGGTATTCTGCAGTTGTCCCAATATTTTTTGTTACTCTTCGACTTTATTTTATTTTAATAATAAAAAATAAAAACAATTGTGCAGGAAAATAACCGTGAACTCAGTTGTACAGTTCACTCATGTTTTGTTCATGTAATTATACAGATCCAAACCCTACCCCTACATTTAAAAACACCCTAACCGTCAACAAAGGGGTGCTCACTAATTTAGGGATTTTAGAGCTAGCTATAGTCACAAAATTTAGGGCTAGATCACTGGCAGAACAACACAGAAAAATAATGCTTCTTCAGTCCATCTTCGGTCCTGTGAAATAATCCAAACCCTATACCCCTACATTAAAAAAAACACTAATTTAGGGTGTTTAAAGCTACATGCAGTCACTAATTTAGGGTGTTCAGGGCAAGTCACTAGCAGACTATAATCCTCATTCAATAATTATGTGAACTATTCTAAACCCTAAGTAAACCCAACATTTAAAATTAAATACATTTTAACCCTAACATCAGTTAACATAACTTACCCTTTAGAATCTTAAAAAAATGAACCAGTTTTACAAAAATGAACTTGCTTAAAATTTTTGAACTGGTAACAAAATTTTAACTGGTTAATTTTGTTTAAACTGGTTTAAAGAAAATTGAACCAAAAATTTGTGAACCACAACATATACCCGGTACATATGTATGTACTACAAATAAATTCATTATCACCATCGACATCATTATTATTATTATTATTATTATTATTATTAAGGAGAGCTGAGGAAGACATTGGAAGATTTAAAGAGTGTTGGATATCAGAGAAGAGCACTACTACTACTAATAAAGGTATGAAATGTGAAGGGCTGTGTGCTAAAAGAGACTACATGTACATGTTACAGTAAGTGATGATTTGAAAATTATTTTTGAAAAATCAACTTCGCTCATAGATTTAAAAAACCTGTACATTCTCTTCTTGCCAGTCGAGATACATTTGTATTGTTTCACTTGTACATGTAATTGCAAAGGAATTTACAAGGACATCAAACAAGCGAAAATATTTCTTACTGTTGTTATTCTTTTTTTTTTGGGAGGGGGGTGGGGGTGGTGGAAATCAGGTTACAATGTGGTGTGCATGCTTGTTATAATGTTTAAGTTTGGGTGGGTAAATGCTTATCATTGATAAACCAAGGCTCTAACAAGTTTTCTCAGACACCAAGCTGGAGAGACAGCAGAATGATATTAATTTTGTCAGAATATTTTTTTTGCAAGAGTGACTCTGTAAAGTGTCATTGGACATCATCAAGTCACAGCTAGGCTTTATTTCAACTCATGGCCAAACAAAGGCCCTGTTAATTAAGCTAAACGGCAGTTTGTTTATTGCTGGTTTGCTTAGGCGAACTGAACCAGTAACTTTGGAGAGGTACATGTGTAAGATGACCATTTCAGTAACTTTGATTGTGTGAGCTTTCAAAAAATACTAATTAATGTAGGGTTGCATTTGTGGTTTGCCTTAAGACTACAAAGAATTTCTTGAAAGAGAAATCTACAATGTATGGCATATATTTCCCTGTCAAAGTGTTGGTCTGTTCCCATAATTCTTTTCAATCCCTGTCATTTCTGAAGGGAATCTGAAGGTACATGTAATTACATCGATTAGCAAGGCCTTGTGCATAACTTCAAGAGAGAGTATGGAGGAATAAAATGAAGAGAAAAAGCAGATTATGCAAAGTTAAACAAATTTTATGGACCTGAATGCATGGAAGGCTTGAAAAGCACTATCAAAATGGCCATTGATAGAACGATAATTCACGTTTCTCTAGCTTGAAAACATGGGAAAAAATCAAATCCTGTAATCACATACATTGTTATATTGAATTTGATTCTTTCAGGTTCCAAACAACACAAAAGAACTGTGATGCCTGGGGCACCATTCCGGCTGTCATCGGAAGACCTAAAGTTGGCAGACCAACGTGCCACAAATGTTCGAGTTCCCTCTGGTTATGGCTGGAAACCAGGTCCATTTTTTTTAAAGAAGCCATACTTGAAATCACACGACTGGAAGCAGGTGATGATATTACAGTGCTTCATATCATTTGATAGTATATGCTATTAGTGCACAAAATAATGATGCCAAGATCTAGAGGTCAACTCTCTATTTTGTTGGGATCATTTGCTAATAATTATTGTATAAAAATTGTTACATGAGTATTCAGAGTGTCAGACAGATTTTCAACATGGCACAATGCTGGTTCAATTGCTTTCTGTTTGTTTTATTCAGCTACATATATACTATGTATTAATCTTTCTTGGCTTCTCATTTTTTTTTCTTTTTGCTATGGTATAATACTTCATGCTGCCACCAATTATTCCTTGTTACTCTGATGAAGGACTATCAGCCAAAATGTCATGAAGTTAATTGCCTTGTGTTGGTATATGCAGTGCTAAGTATACTCTATATAGTCATCCCTTATTGGTATATGAATATTATGTTTATTGATGAGATGCATGCCTATTTTTGCACATGAATAGCTTGCTGTTGATGGAATACTTCAATTTTGCTTGAGAGGTCTTCTTGGAGAACAGCAGCGTTCCACTTTCTTCAAGCTCCTCAATGTTCTCAGTAACATTTGTGATGATGTCCAAGATACTAGAAAGCTGGATAAATTGGCCAAAGAAGTAAATGTTGTTTGTGCACTGATTGAGAAAGACTTCCCTATTGCCATTCAGGTAAATATAAATGAATGTTAATTTCATATTTTCCCCCAAAAATTGTTGAAATTTATATTAAGGTGGCAACTTCTATTTGTGCACTCATGTTTACGTTTGAAAATAAAATTACAATCACCATTCTCGTAGTGTACGAAAATGGCAACTGTAACATTTTTTGGTTCAAATTTAAACATGAGTGCACAAGGCAATACTCATTATTAACATTATTTAAAATATTAATAAGCTTTTTGCAATGGTAATTATTCATAAAATGTATCACTTCCGATCACTGGTTATGCATTTGGGTGTATTTCATTTCATTGTTGTTGTAGCTACATGTACAATGATGTATGGGTATACTACACATTGCATTGTGTGGGAAGCTGGAGTGTCACAAATTAAACTGTTAATTATAAGTGCTTTGTCTCACACCAATGTGGCCATGATTGGAACCCCAAACATGTGAGTGGAGTTTGTTGGTTTCTTGCCTTTGCTCTTGAGGTTCTCCAGTTTTCACCCCCGACAAAACACAACATGCAGATCAGTACTGGCATGGCCATGGCTTACATGCAGATCAGCCACATGGTGTGATTGTTTCAGTTCTATACATGACTGTAGTTTAAAAAAATATGATTTTTTTAGTGTAACACTGAATTTTAATGGAACCTATAACAACCATAGAGGCTGTTCAAACCAGGCCCTTGGTAAACCACGGACCGAATTGGAATTTACTGTGTTGTTTTTTGTGGAAGGAGGAAAACCAGAGAAAAACCCTTGAGCAAATTACAGGAGTGTTACCAACAAACTCATTGTGACCAGGGCTCGAATCCTGGCTACAGTGGTGAAAGGTGAATCACTTACAAACCACTTGCACCACCCTGGCACCCACCAGCTGTAACACATGTACATCTACCCTCTTATTTTAGACCATCAGTATGCATATCATTCACCATGTAGTTGAGGGATTACAAGCTCAAGGACCTGTGCACAGCTGGTGGATGTATGTCTATGAACGCTTTAACAGTTGGATCTGCCAAAGAGTTAAAAATCGACGATATCCTGAATTAACTGTAATGGAAACATACAGGGTACAATAACAACAATAGCTTTATTTGTACCATTTTTTAAATGTTTGTTTTTTAAAGAAAATGTAAGAGTTACTAAGAACGAAAGGTACAGGCAGCCTAGAATAACTATATGGAGGTAATCTAGCTAGGGTACAGGTGCAAAAGGCATAAGGATGGTTTTGTGCGTAAGGATGTGCAAAAAGAAACTGCATGTTTACTGGTACAGTGTAATAGCAAAAGGAAAAGAAAGAAAAATTATAGTGCAAAAAGAAAAAGGGTATATATTGATAAATCCCTGCATTTTTCAGAATACAAATTGAAAGACAGGGAAAGGTTTGTTTAATTATAAAAGCATGTCAGGCCTAAAGTTTGATGACTTTAGCAGTTGTTTTGGTTATGTTCAGTATTTATTAGATATAACAGTACAAATTTGGGTCCCTTCGTAAGTTGCATGTGTTAAACTGCCATTGTTTCTGTTAAAATTAGCTGACCTGGGAAAATGGACTGGTACTGGGCTTTTACCACAACTGTTTTTTAAAATTTATGAATATATAAATGTATTTCAGATATTTGATTGGGTCCAGTTCATGCGCATGTCTGGATGCATAGATATGCTCACCGACACCAATAGCACAGAAGAAAGTGCAAGCTCTGAAGCTGACCAACACAAATACCAACCAACTGCTCAGGAAATTGATATGGTGGAAGATGAACTTGGAGTGACGCTAGTTCATGATGCAAACATACCTTATGTCAGACATTTCTCCATTCAAAGACGGTGCAAAGTTACAGCAAAAGAATGCACATGGAAAGGAGATACCTTGAATTCTAAGGGGAAATGTCACCCAAAAGCGATGCCATCCACTGTTTGTGTGTTTCAAGATCAAAGAACATTGTGCATTGGGCAAATTAGACATTTTGTTTCTTTTAAGCTTTTTGATCAGCCTTATGATTTTGCCACATTGTCAGTTTTTAACACCCATGCAAGGCATGATGAAAGTGGACTACATTATGTAGACACATCTCAGGTTGAAACCAGAACAGTGAAATTTGATGACATTTCAAGGCCTTTAGTGACTGCCTTTGATGAGAAAGAGCAGAACATTGTGTGGTTATTGAATGTAGACAAAATGTCAAGATTGTATTCATGTTAACCTGGGTTTTCTTAAGTTTCTTTCCTCATGAATTATTAATGTTTTTTTTGAAAGATTTTGAAATCTGCAAGACAGTCTGTCAGTGGTTTTCAAATGACAAACCTGACTAGACTGGTTCTTGTTCTGCTGGAAAAAATCTATCTGGCGGTAAACATGTAGCTATATAGTACAGAACATTCAAATCACATGGTTCATTTTTAACTCAGCAGCTGTTGGTTGCCGTAAAAATGTGGGGTGTTGTAGTCAGTACATGTGTGTGTGTGTATATATATATATATATAATATACATATCTAAATACACACACATGCTGACATATAACATGCATATACAGCAGGAGAGCTGTTTTCCACTAAAGTTGCCTTATATAAACATGTAAAATAACATGCATGCAGGTCATGCCTAGCTGTATGTACATGACTCTGTGAAGCAACTAGTTTTATGGCCATATTAAATTTAAACTTCTTGCTTTAACAAATATTTTTTCTTGCTATACGTACTGTTCTTTTAAAGGGGTTGTGCATGTGTCATGATCATGAGAGGCCTTCGTATTTCTTCCTGGCCAGACACAGTTTCAGCAATTTTCATATCAACTGACAAACCTTGTGCAATGCACATGACATGCAGGGAAGGTTGAAATCAAAGCAATTAAATACTGTACAGTTATATGTATGAAACATATCCTCTACCAAATTGTATCACATATACGATAATGTAAGTGTGAGCCATTGTATTATGTCCAATACAGTTCTGATGTGAATATTGTAGCTTATCAAATGAACTTTATAATATTATTGATGAATTTTATAAAGACATCTATATATAGAGCTACATGTATTTATTGTCTTAAATATTGCATATTACATGTATATACAATGTACTTCAATCAATCAAGGGGACTTTACTATCTGTAGCCTAATAACAGCTACGTACCAATTGAACAATAATTATGACTTTAAATAAGCTAATATATATAAGGGTGTACTGTTTAGCTTTATAAATTTTCACAGACTTAATTTCACATCTTAATTATAACAGGATTTTTCACATGATGATAACTTTCACATGTATGTGAAACTTTTGTATATAACTTTCACATGTTTTTCACTTCAAAAATACTGTTCACATACATGTGAAAACACATTTGCATTTTCACTTACATTTTCACATGGTTGAAATTTTCACATGAAAATTTTCACACACAATTTTCACATCATTTGCATTTTCACATGATCTTCAAATGTATTTCACATGTCTTGTCCCAGTAGTGTCCCAATGCCACCTCTCCCAAATATATTGTATTATAAATTATTGGAGTAATTTCACGAGGCACGACAGAAGCAAATCAGCATTGGGCGGGGGAGCTAGTGACCAACAAGGCTGAGAACCACACGAACATGTATTATAATCAGGCTTATTTGCATGCACTTCTGCACCTCAGTGGATATTTTGATCTCAAGCAGTATAGCTAGACATAATCTAAAGTCCTATAGGGATGTATTGTTAGGTTGTGCATGTTTGCTTTCTTGAATGAGGAATATATCAAACTGCTTTCTATTAATTTGTGTACATGCATGTATATACATGGCAGGCATTTTAGGCTCCATCTAAAATCTGAATGACTGCTCATTTTTCTAAAATCTGTATGTGCATTATTTTGTACTTGTAGTTTTGTTATTTCTGTTTCTTCATGTGTTTTGGTTCATGTGTACCTCACATCATGTCACCTAACTAGATTAGCATCACTGGTGATTTTAGGGAACATAGTACTTTTTATCTGTTATATATGTTCCTTCCATTAATTTCTGCATGTAATTTTAAGGTTGTTGTTGAAATCAAAAATTCCAATTATAATGGTGTATACCATCACATGGTGTGACTGAGTTTAATTAACATCAGTGATGTAAAGCCAGATAAAGTGTAATTAATAACCCAAATGTTCCCCTTTTAGTAATCCAATCTTGAAGTTCCCATTTTCTTATTTTAAAATACCAGTAAACAGTATGAAATTGTTCCTTCTTATTCCTTCAGTATGCGTGTGATGTTAAAGCAGAAATAGTTGGTAAGCCATCCAAAACATTCTTCACAGCTGCTTTAGACGACATGGAAGTATCAGCTGAAGATGTAAGAAGTAACTTAACTTTGTCTATAATTTCTTTTAGTTTTATATTTTTTTTACTGATTCCCATGCAGATATTATTTCAAAAATCAGCATTACTTTTATCTCTGCACAATCAGTGGACAACAAATAGAAAAGGCCTTTTGCACAAGCATTGCAACACACATTCCTAGAAATGGATCAATCCTACATCAATAATGTTACCTAATTAACAATTAAGTGATTTGCACAAGCATTGCAACACACATGCCTAGAAATGGATCAATAATGTTACCTAATTAACAATTAAGTGATTTGCACAAGCATTGCAACACACATGCCTAGAAATGGATCAATCCTACATCAATAATGTTACCTAATTAACAATTAAGTGATTTGCACAAGCATTGCAACACACATGCCTAGAAATGGATCAATCCTACATCAATAATGTTACCTAATTAACAATTAAGTGATTTGCACAAGCATTGCAACACATGCCTAGAAATGGATCAATCCTACATCAATAATGTTACCTAATTAACAATTAAGTGATTTGCACAAGCATTGCAACACACATGCCTAGAAATGGATCAATCCTACATCAATAATGTTACCTAATTAACAATTAAGTGATTTGCACAAGCATTGCAATACACATGCCTAGAAATGGATCAATCCTACATCAATAATGTTACCTAATTAACAATTAAGTGATTTGCACAAGCATTGCAACACACATGCCTAGAAATGGATCAATCCTACATCAATAATGTTACCTAATTAACAATTAAGTGATTTGCACAAGCATTGCAACACACATGCCTAGCAATGGATCAATCCTACATCAATAATGTTACCTAATTAACAATTAAGTGATTTGCACAAGCATTGCAACACACATGCCTAGCAATGGATCAATCCTACATCAATAATGTTACCTAATTAACAATTAAGTGATTTGCACAAGCATTGCAACACACATGCCTAGAAATGGATCAATCCTACATCAATAATGTTACCTAATTAACAATTAAGTGATTTTCACAAGCATTGCAACACACATGCCTAGCAATGGATCAATCCTACATCAATAATGTTACCTAATTAACAATTAAGTGATTTGCACAAGCATTGCAACACACATGCCTAGAAATGGATCAATCCTACATCAATAATGTTACCTAATTAACAATTAAGTGATTTGCACAAGCATTGCAACACGCATGCCTAGCAATGGATCAATCCTACATCAATAATGTTACCTAATTAACAATTAAGTGATTTGCAGAAGCATTGCAACACACATGCCTAGCAATGGATCAATCCTACATCAATAATGTTACCTAATTAACAATTAAGTGATTTGCAGAAGCATTGCAACACACATGCCTAGCAATGGATCAATCCTACATCAATAATGTTACCTAATTAACAATTAAGTGATTTGCACAAGCATTGCAACACACATGCCTAGAAATGGATCAATCCTACATCAATAATGTTACCTAATTAACAATTAAGTGATTTGCAGAAGCATTGCAACACACATGCCTAGAAATGGATCAATCCTACATCAATAATGTTACCTAATTAACAATTAAGTGATTTGCACAAGCATTGCAACACACATGCCTAGAAATGGATCAATCCTACATCAATAATGTTACCTAATTAACAATTAAGTGATTTTCACAAGCATTGCAACACACATGCCTAGCAATGGATCAATCCTACATCAATAATGTTACCTAATTAACAATTAAGTGATTTGCACAAGCATTGCAACACACATGCCTAGAAATGGATCAATCCTACATCAATAATGTTACCTAATTAACAATTAAGTGATTTGCACAAGCATTGCAACACACATGCCTAGAAATGGATCAATCCTACATCAATAATGTTACCTAATTAACAATTAAGTGATTTGCAGAAGCATTGCAACACACATGCCTAGAAATGGATCAATCCTACATCAATAATGTTACCTAATTAACAATTAAGTGATTTGCACAAGCATTGCAACACACATGCCTAGAAATGGATCAATCCTACATCAATAATGTTACCTAATTAACAATTAAGTGATTTTCACAAGCATTGCAACACGCATGCCTAGCAATGGATCAATCCTACATCAATAATGTTACCTAATTAACAATTAAGTGATTTGCAGAAGCATTGCAACACACATGCCTAGCAATGGATCAATCCTACATCAATAATGTTACCTAATTAACAATTAAGTGATTTGCACAAGCATTGCAACACACATGCCTAGAAATGGATCAATCCTACATCAATAATGTTACCTAATTAACAATTAAGTGATTTGCACAAGCATTGCAACACACATGCCTAGAAATGGATCAATCCTACATCAATAATGTTACCTAATTAACAATTAAGTGATTTGCACAAGCATTGCAACACGCATGCCTAGCAATGGATCAATCCTACATCAATAATGTTACCTAATTAACAATTAAGTGATTTGCAGAAGCATTGCAACACGCATGCCTAGCAATGGATCAATCCTACATCAATAATGTTACCTAATTAACAATTAAGTGATTTGCACAAGCATTGCAACACACATGCCTAGAAATGGATCAATCCTACATCAATAATGTTACCTAATTAACAATTAAGTGATTTGCAGAAGCATTGCAACACACATGCCTAGAAATGGATCAATCCTACATCAATAATGTTACCTAATTAACAATTAAGTGATTTGCAGAAGCATTGCAACACACATGCCTAGAAATGGATCAATCCTACATCAATAATGTTACCTAATTAACAATTAAGTGATTTGCAGAAGCATTGCAACACACATGCCTAGAAATGGATCAATCCTACATCAATAATGTTACCTAATTAACAATTAAGTGATTTGCAGAAGCATTGCAACACACATGCCTAGAAATGGATCAATCCTATACATCAATAATGTTACCTAATTAACAATTAAGTGATTTGCACAAGCATTGCAACACACATGCCTAGAAATGGATCAATCCTACATCAATAATGTTACCTAATTAACAATTAAGTGATTTGCACAAGCATTGCAACACACATGCCTAGAAATGGATCAATTCTACATCAATAATGTTACCTAATTAACAATTGAGTGACAATAATGATTGTTGCACTTCTGGAAAATATTATATTCAGTATCAATTTGTACATACCTATCTTTAAGTTTATATATATTATATGCACACATAAGTTAGGGTGATTTAAATCCCTAAAGAATGTTGTAAAAAGTTACTTTTATTTATCTGATGCCATTAAAACAATTTCAAATTATTATCATTAACATTATCTTCATTTGACAAGTTGTCCAATTGTGTTTCTTTCTGCAGGCTGTCATGATAGGAGATGATATTCTTAACGATGTAGGAGGAGCTCAAGCTTGTGGTATCAGAGGTGTCCAAGTCAGAACTGGAAAATTTAGGTAACAGATATACTTGAAGAACAACATTACATCCTAATAATTATTATTGTTTAATGTCAAATGAGACCCCTGGGTATTTTGGCAATATGACATCTTATTGTATACATATGTTGGTCATTACCTCATAAGCAGATCCGAGTCTGAAATTCGGGTCTGTGTTCTATTTTTTCGGTGTCCGTGTGGAAAGTTGCATAACAGATCCATTACCGTGATATCATTGTGGGATGAATTAGTTTGTCAGACGACCCAAAGAAACAACATGAATCTTTTCAAAACTTGCTGTATTTAAATGGCAAAACATGATACATTCAAGCAGTAAACAAAACAGTGAACAAACCTATCTTCCCGAGCCGATCTAGGCAGCAGTCTCACCTCGGACATAACAGATTATGAGATTAAGACGGGCAGATTTTTTGCAGGCAGAATAAGGAAGGGTTCAGAATTACTAGACAACATTTAAGCTATTTGGATTTCATGTGGAAAACACATTAAGCTCTATAGTTATCTCTTGTGGCCATGACCTCTACTGCGAACCAGTGTTTTGTATCTGCATTGTACTGCAAACCAAATCACTCTGTGTTACGGACTTTGCATAAACCAAATTGGCATTAATACTTACTAGTTTTAATGTGCTCATCCCAGAGTGTAAACCGTGAGGTCTATTTCAATATGTTGTCTGTTGAACTTCCATTGGTCCGAGTTCAGGCTGCGTTACAGCCTCTAGTTATTTTAATAGTTTTGATGTTGTTTTGTACTCCTGCAGGTCACAAGATGAGAATCACCCGATTGTGACACCTGATGCTTTTGTGGACAACCTAGCTCATGCTGTCGACCTGCTTATAAAACATAACTAAAATTACCATACAACAATTATTGAATTGTGTGGAAATTGCAGAAACATTTTAATAACTTAAAGTGTAAACTTCTAACTGGTAAAAAGTAAACGTTTTCATTCAGGAACTAATCAATTAATCTCTGAAGTCAGGCGAAGTCTTTTGAATGAAGGGCATCGCATGGATATGCTAGGATTTGTAAGCATCAGTTCCATAACTCAGTAGTCTGAATGAATCTACAACTTTATCTACCAGTGGTGTAGCCAGGTTTTTTGAATTCGTAGGCCCATAAACAGCAGACCCATCTGAGCAAGGCCTTCGATCCATTAATCATAATCTTTTGCTGACAAAGTTAAAAGCCTATGGGTTCTCTGCTTCATGCAGCGTTGAAGTTGATGTCTTCCTATCTTCTGGGCCGAAAGCAACGGGTGAAGGTGCAAGGGGTGTGCTCTAGCTGTATTGACGTTAAGGCAGGCTTACCTCGGGGATCTCTCCGGCCGGCCTTATTAAGGTCCGCTACTGTTTAACGTATTCATCAATGACTTGAACTACTCAGTTCCGAATGCTTCACTTAGAGTATATGCTGATGACACTACGGTATACGCATCGGATATCTCGCCTATTGTATTACAGTTTGTCATAAACAATGACTTGAGTCTCCTGTCTTCCTGGTTTGATCAGAACAAACTACTTATTAATAATAGGAAAACACAGGCGCTCCCCGTCGGGCAGTGCAAGTACGATTATAACCTAGCTGGGACCTCAGATTCAATTAAGATCCTAGGTGTCACTCTAGATAGCATGTTGACCTTTAAAGAACACATTACCACCCAACTGAACAAGGCATATGCCAAGGAATCCGCCCTTAGGCGTATCAGGCGGTTTTTACCAATTGATGTTATGCTGAATTTGTATAGGGCCTTTATTTTACCTCATCTAGAATGCTGTAGCCCACTCCTCATGGGTATGGGCAAAGTACAGAACAGTCGATTGGAAGACGCTAACTATTACATTTTAAGGTCTATTCTCGGACACGCAAAGTCTGTTCCTTACGAACAACTCCTACGTCTTGTTAGTACGAAGACAGTCTTGAGCACAGAAGAAACTGTCAATCTCTGAATTTACTTTACAAATGTTTGTATAGCAATGGCCCCTTATATATTCGTATTTTTTTTAACTTTAGGAACTCGTCTTATAATTTAAGAGGCATAGGAACCACACTCAATCAGCCTAATTTTAATCTCAAATGGATGAAGAATTCCTTTACCTACACTGTAAGTAAACTGTGGAACAAGCTCCCGACTGAAGTGAAACAAGCCGCAAATGTTGTAAGGTTGAATTTTAGAATCTTTAGAATTATTATTGCTGTTACCTTTGATTACGTCTTTGTAATTAGCCTGAGATTTCAACCTAGATATATTTAACTTCTTAGGAAGTAGTTTATTTTACAATTCTAAATAAACTATTGTATTGTATTGTATTGTATTGTATTGTATTGTTACCGTTCTTGGGGGCCTCGGGTCATATTTTGTGTATTTCGACAACTTCTCAAGCACAACATTCATTTGTAATAAGACAAGTAAGCTATTAAATTTGTAAGTCCCCCAACCAGTGAGTATTCGTTATTTACCTAGGCGCCCTAAGTGTGTTAAAATTCGTCGTTTACCAGGGAACTTGTCTTAGAAATGGTCAGGGGTAGTTTTAGGGTTTGGGTTAAGAGTTAATTTATATTCACCCCCACTCGGTATATTTTTGTTTAAGTCAATATGGCGATTGACACAATGCAGGAATTGGTCTGACTCGAACCCGAACCACGAAACTTACCCTAACCATTTACAAATCAAGAACCCAGGTAAATGACGGGTTCTCGCCAATTTAGGGCTATAGGGTTCACAGGTAAACAACGAGTTCCCACAGAGAGTGGGGGTTCCAAATCCGCTTGGACACCGGACCTATAGGCTAGATACGCCCGACTGACTTGCGAAGCTGAAGTAAACTCCTCTTCAAAAAGGTACAAAAGCAAAGCAAACGACTCGTGAAAGCAAAGAACTATGGTTAGTGACAACATAATGATATGATTCGGAAACCACTCTATGTGGAGTCCCACAGTTATGTACTTGGCACACTCCTGTTTCTGATTTATATCAATGATATCCACAGATCATCAACATAATTTGTTTCTTTCTCTTTGCTGATGATACTAGCATCGTTATGCCATTAAAGACCTTCGTAAATTTGTATTAACTGTAAATAGAGAGCTACATAAAGTCAGCGAAGAGTTAAACGCCAATAAATTATAATTAACTCTAAATATAAAGAAATCAAATTGTTATATTCTACCCTTATCAAAAAACATACTTATTGTCCAATCAGATGAAGCAAATCAGTCACATGCATGCTCCATTATACCTGATAAAATCTTGTCATTCTAAAAAGCCCGCGGAGGGATTTGAATTATGTCCAAGGAGGAAACGGGGTTAATGATTGAGGCAATGGATAAGCACCTTGCAACTCTTGTAATTTCTATTGATGTTTCAGCTTTCTCATTGAAATGCTAATTAGGATGAACGTTTTATATAAAGAATACTAATGAAATTTTAATACTAATGAAATTTTATATTTCATCCTAATTAAGAATTGACTGATAAAGACCCAAAGATAGCAAAAAGTACACGGAACATAAGGTACCTAGATAATAAATTTTGCACTAAATTTACTAATATCAGCAGACTACCGAGATACACAGATAATATTTTTAAAATGAAGTTATCCAACTACTATTACTTGTTTACCGAGCCACTATTTAGTTCCAATTATTAAACCAAACCCAAAGCCGTAAAATAATAAAAACGTGCATTAAACTTACAAACATCCTCTTCATATTTTGTGCCGGAGTCAAACATTTAGAGTCTACCGTCATGTCAGTCACATCGCTTTCCAAGTCTTGAATTTTATCGATGTCAACCACGACACCATATCCTTCAAGTGCAGGTTATTCTTGCCCTAGCTTGTCCTTGCCACACAATGCTTCAAGCAACATAGTATGGTAATTTTGTCATGTCAATCCCTTGAGATGTTCGTAATCGCATAGTAAAATATAGTAAAATCTACCGGATTTTCCTTAATAGGTAGAATTCCATGAATCCATTTAAGTGCTGCATATGCCATTTGAACGGACGCCTTTGTGTTTTTCTCCAGTAAACTAGACAGGTAAAGGGCTAAATGCGTTACCTTAGCTGGTAAGTAAACCGCTCCACACTTCTTTCTTTGAAAAGCAAAAAAATGTTTAACTTCGTTCTTATATCATCGGCTCTTGACTTGAGACAGTCTTGAATTAATTTCCTTCTCGTAAATACGGAGAGATCGCCCCAACACTGTGATCTCGTAAGGACCTGCGCAAGAAAACAAAACATTTAATCATGATAATTTTTTAACACAAGCATGGCTAGGTTCTCGGCAAAGCATGAACATGCCTATGTCCCTAGTTGACCTATATACGTCGGCTTGTTCTCGGCGAACCCTATAGCCGCATCCTAATCACGCTACGTACACACGTCGGCTTGCTCTCGGTGAGCCCAGAAGTCACGTCATAATCACACTACCGCCCCTCACTACAAGGCCAAATGCCGAAAAGATAATCTGATGGCGTATATGTGCCCCTCCCATCGAGGGGAGCCCAATATTGAATTTAAATTTGCCATAACGGCCAAAATGAAGATGACGGCCAGTCGGGCACTATCAAGGTACCCTCCGTGGTTTCTCTTTCCATATAACTAATGGCCTTAGCTACCAATTCTATTGGAGGAACGATTAAACAATTTTCATTCTTCCACGACTGAAAAAGGCGTCTACTCCGGCTGTCCCCGGATTCCAGAAACGGGAGAAATGTTTTTGGGAGCTTGTTGTAATAATTAGCAAAACAATCTACAGTAAATGGACCCCACAACTTCGCTAAGGTTTCGTAGAACGCGGCCTGGATCTGCCAATCATCGATATCGATTATTTTGCTCACCGCATCTGCTCTCATTCATAGACCTTGGAATCCATTCAATGAATAGCTCAATACCTCGTTCAAGGCATGAAGAAAAAATACCAACAGCTAACTTTTGCAGTTCAATCTTCATGCTTCCGACTCCTACTATTTTCGCAGTCGATTGGTTATCGGTATACCATTTGATCTTCGAATTATTTAGAACAGATCCAAAAGCTTCGAGGCTATAAGAAATAGCTAAAAGCTCTCTATACGTCGAACTATACTTATTTTCTTCCTCCGTAAACATACGGTGACATGTAGCATTTTGTCCTTGCATAATCACAGCCCCACAGGCGCGTCCACTAGCATCTGAATAGACTATTTTATTATGAGCTCTGGTCTTAAAGCAATTTTTATTATTGCATTTCCTAACGTTGGTTAACCAAAATTCCATTTCCGCAATACAATAACGGTCGATCTAAGAATGTCCGCAGCAATCGCGATAGTAATTTGACAGTGACGCGTCATTATTCTAGTTAAATGACCGAATACCGCACTCAATGAAATAACCGACCCAGTAAAGGACGCCAATTGTCTGGCTGACACGAAAGAACATGCTAACAATTCGTGCAATTTCTGTTCGATAACTTGAATTCTTCCTTCTCTTATGGCAATGCTGCCATTTTGACAGTTCCAACATATTCCCAACCATTCAATTAGTCTTTCTGGAGACCATATACTTTTTTTTCCTCATTGACTACGAAACCAGCTGCACATAAGTCCCCCCAAATGTGATGGGAAGCTTCTATAGCTTATCTAAAGAGGCCTCTTGATTGATCCCATCGTCTAGGTATACAACACAACGAAAGCCTCCTAATTCTCCATAATTTAACCAGTGGTTTCATAATTTTTTGTGAAAATATAAGGTGCCGACGATAGTCCAAAAGGAAGAACAGTGAATGTGAAGTACTTGGTGCTTCCATCCGGATATGTCCATGAAAAACCTAAATATGACTGATGTGGCGGAAAAATATCTACGTGGTGATAACCGCTCTTAAGGTCAAACTTTGTTGCATATCCCCCTAGGGAAAAATAGTCTAAGGCTTTTCTGTAGTCCTCGAACTTTAATTTCTTTTTGGAAATATATTGATTAACAAACCTTAAATCGAGTATCAATCTCTCGTTGCCGGATGATTGTATTGAAACAGACAGTGGATTAATTACTTGAATATTGCTTTCTAGCTGTTCAATAATTCTCCCAGTAGCTAACAATTCTGAAATTGACTCAGTGACAAAATCGCTATTATTACGAGCATAATATTTTTTTCTTTGACTTGCTTTAGGAGGCGTATAGAGTAACGGAAGCTTGTAACCTTCTTTCAAAACGTCTAAAATAAATTGAGGCGCTTGAATCCGTGACCAAAATTGTACGTGGCTCCTGAGCCTCCCTTTAACATTAACGCTTCTATCGTTCTTTGAATCCACAGAGCTAATTTCGCCTTTAATTAATACTACGATCTTCTACCTGTACTAATTCATCGTCTTCTAAATTGTCGAAGTGCTTCTCCACATCGTCGCTGTTCTCAATATCCCCCAGGGCTTAAACCCCAGGGCTTAAACCCACGGACTCTGCACGTGTTGCTCCAGTGACCACGGTACCCACATGTGAAGCAGACATCGTCTGCACGAGGTTGTCGACGGCCTTAATTACATAAAAATGCGAAACAAACAAAATAGTTAAACGAAATCTTGACGCAATTAACGCGATCAACCGTGGTCTGTATACTGCTCTAAGATACGTGGATACAATAACAGCTTTTGGCGTTTCTGTACTAACTTTGTTGCCCGTTTCGCTGTTTTCAGTGCCGACTTCACTTCATTAACTTCTAATTCTTCTGTAATTGACTCTAATTCATCCTGTAGCTCCGAGTTAAACAAGAACTGCTTGGTATGATCATAGACAAACACCTCAGTTGGAATGAACATGCATGCATATTGCGCATATTAAAATTAAAACGTTGGGATACTCTATAAAGCAAAGCATGCCCCACCTAAAATCCTCAAGCAAATTTATGATTCTTTGTTACTTCCTCATTTAAATTATGGAATCCTACTTTGGGGAAACACTTTCAATTCCTATAGTGAAAGAAAAGCCATTAGACTAATATATCAAACAAGAAGTGGCACAGTCATACTACACCTCTTTTTCATCAATTAAATTTGCTAAAAATTGATGACATTTATAAATTAAAGTCAGCTCTATTCAAGCATGATATATATTATAAAAGAATAGGTAATACTTTTGTTGATATTTATTCCTTTATCAGATATTCACAATTATAATACCAGACAATTAAAGAGGCAAACATATTTCATAAAATCTAGCAATACTAGCTATAAATTAAAATTTATTACTATAAATGGAATCAAGATATGGGAAGAGATACCTCAAAACATCAAATCAATAGTTCAAAAGCATTTATTTAAAAAAGAAGTTTCATCTCTGTATATTGATAGATATATTGCTGAGGACAGTTAGATTTATATCCTTAATGTATATAGATATTTAAGTCTTGTATAAATATGTATAAATGTACTGTATATATACCTGTAATAACAATTCAAACATTTTGCTGCAACTTGGTCAACATCATTAACTATATTGCCTGCAAGTCTCTCCTCTCGACATTTTAACTAATAGAACTATGCATGTTTCTCGCTTTGTAATTATTTTTAATTTTTTCATATTTGCTTGTAATTATAAATGATATTATTCACCTGACCTGCCAGGTAGTTCTGACTTGATAGCCCTGTGGTTTTTTTCAGAACTTTCCTACTCTTGCATTATAAATTTATAAAATTAGTATTGGTGCTTTGTGTGAAAATTAATGTAAATTTTATTATCTAGAGTGAAATAAACTTCTTGTTCTTGTTCCCTTTCTTTTTCAGGTTTCCCGCTTCTGCTTCTCTCTAATTTTCTTGCGTTGGAATCCCTCCGTGATGTGGCGCTAGACTTATCCTTATGAGAAAATTATTCGTCTTACATCCAAATATCCTTTGAACTTCTCAAATACTGCTTCAAGCGTATTGGGTATTGGTCCCCCAACTTCTTCTCTATCTGCTCTTATGCCGTGTTCTTCGTCACTCATTATCAACCGTGGTCTGTACTCAGTCCTCTAAGATACGTGAATACAATAACACCGACTCATTAACCTTATATAACTGATATAACAAAGGAAAAAACTTCATACGAATCATGTCAATGGTTGTACAATCGTATCAAAAACACCAACTATTCAAATAATACGCTGTCCGTAGGAAATTACATTTCGTCTTCGTGGATGTATTACAAAATGTCTCGATATCATAAACGGCCGGGAAACTGGTAACTACACGATGCTCGGAGCAAATTAAAACCGCCATGTGAACGACGAATGTCTTATATTCCCAATCCAATGCAGTTAAAAAAATTTAGCTAGTACGATATATCAAAGTCTGAGGAAAGTGTGTGCTATCTCTGTAGCATTCGACAATGTCTGATGTCCAAACTATATGAAGTCAAACATGGTCTGTTTTGTCGGCGCGGTCTGCACCTTGAAGACGACACTATCCAGTAACAACCGAGTGAATTCTGTTGGCTTGCTCGCTGTATTAGATTCTGCTTTTCGCTGTACATACCTTCCTCCCCCCTCCCCCACCACCAAAAAAACCCGTAAAAAAATGTCTGGTCCCTAACGACATTTTGATATGCCAAGGAAATGGAATATCAACACAGTACAAGGTGAGGGAAATTTAAATTACTGAGTTCATTGCTGTGTTCCCTAATCAATTAATCTACACTGAATTTCTAACGGATCTGAAACAAGGCTGATCAAAGCCAGGACCCGGCTACCAACATTGACCATAAATTATTCTGCAACTAACAATGGCAGCCAACCTTGTTCTCACTTGAAAAATAATGTGAATGCTCTGAAGGAACTGCATGGGGTGTACTTTATACACATGCATATATAGTTTGTTCTTCACTGGAGTGTACTTAGTATTGTTAATGCTAGGAACTGGAATGCAGTTTATACACATCTGAATAGCCGTAGCTACAGCTTTGGACATGAATAGCTGGAACACGTTCCCCGCACCCCCTCATTTCAATGTTGGATAAACTTTCGTACTGGTTTGGTCACTTTTTTTTCCCAACATTGAATGGGGGGTGGAAGGGGGGAGAGAGGAACTTCAGGGTTGCGCGCTACTTCTGGTCCATAACAATTAAAGGATTAGTGTTGCAAGAGTCTTGTCCAAAGGTGAGCTTTGGACATGAATAGTTGGAACACGTCCCCCACACCCCCTCATTTCAATGTTGGATAAACTTTCGTACTGGTTTGGTCACTTTTTTCCCAACATTGAATGGGGGGTGGAAGGGGGGAGAGAGGAACTTCAGGGTTGCGCGCTGCTTCTGGTCCATAACAATTAAAGGATTAGTGTTGCAAGAGTCATGTCCAAAGGTGTAGCTATAGGGTTGATTTGTGTTCTACACTAACTCCAATTATTGCTGTACACTGTATACCACACATATAAAACACACATGTATACAATCATATAGCCACATAAGCATCGCATCCATGATTTAATGTCACACAAAGATAATTACAGTTTTATACCCAGATGCATCCCCTTCTATTTTAAGTAATGGTCCAGATAAGAACTGTAGTGTCTACGGCAAGAATGTTAAAATGTGTTAATTTTCTATTATTCTTTCTCGTAATTTCATTGGTTGATACTAATAAATTCAATAGAAACCCATCGAAATAATGCATTTTCATTCGATATTTTTTGTGGTTTGAATTTATTTTTGATCAAACTAACTATGGTTTAATTTCGAAGAATATCGTATGTGGGGAAAGTTCTCAAATTTGCGATTGAAAAATCCTTTGTTTTCTCTATATCCGATTGGCTGGATGGTGGCTTCTCTCCGTTTTCACAGAAAAAAGAGCCAGTAGCATAAAAAATACTTTATTTTCGAGATGTAGTTTGGACTGTAGATACCTCCTAAAGCAAAATCGTATGTGAGGGAGGCTCATTGCCGCAGAACAATGGATTCCACTACAGTTCTTATCTGGACCATTACTTAACTTATAATTCTCAAACTCATTTATAACTCATCAGGTGAATACACTAGAAATCGTTCCCAAATGCAGATTGCATTTCAAGACTTTTAGATCGCTATTTTTATCATTAAAGTGGAGTTTGGAAGCTATGTAAAACACTCATAACTTGTTTTAGAAGCGGATTTCTAAATACAGTGAAAGGGTGTTGAAAAACTTTGGCTTTGCCTCGCTGTATTTAGAAATCGCTTCTAAAACAGCTCCGAGTGTTTTACATATTACTTCAACATGTATCTGTTTGATTTGAATTTCAAGCGATAACTGAGCATTCAGTAGGGAACACTCAAGCGGAGCATCACAGAGATGTACACTCGACAAAGGCTGAGTGACAACTGAAGGTGCCGTGTCGTCGTCAGTGGCCTGGCCATTTTATACCGGAATTTCATGTTTAAGATCTTATAATGATTTGATTACTTCTACTGAGACTCACATGCAGACTTGTTGTCGCAACACTTGTTAACATTAGTTGAACATGTATCACACTGATGTGTAAACAGTACTGGTAAATATTTATTTTCCCATTAAAGAATTCCAGTGTTATTATTTCATGCTTTTAACTTGGCTCTTTTTGGTTCATGTTCCTCTTCGTATTCTATCTCTACTTTAGCCTTGCGCCCTCGTCTTGGTTTCGGCTTTTCTTCTTCAACTTCCTCTTCTTCTTCACTTTCACTTTCCAACTCCCCCTCTCCCTCATAGTCCTGAATTTAATTGAAGGAATATGCTTAGTCACTCACAACCAACATATTAACCAACACAGGGCTCGATTCTGCGACCAATACAGTCACAAATGCGACCAAATTACAATCGTCGCAAATTTGGTGACTAGTTTTCCCCTATTAAATAAATGAATAAATAAATGGAATAAATGTCCAACAGTCTTGTGTGTTATGCTTCATTGGGATTGTGCAATTTTCAGCAAAATCACGCACCATTTACCTTCATTTCCCCCTTTTTATTTCTCGTTTAATAACCAAGTGACACGAACCTTCGCATAGACACCATTTTAAAGCGGTCTCTTTTAAAACTATATCGCGGGTGCAGCTTTTTGTCGTAAGAGCACTGGATTCTGTTTTTTTTGCGACTAAAAACTGCGTGCAAAGTGCGAATATAACATTTGTTTAATTTCGAGCCCTGCAACAGTTCCAAATACCAGAGCAGTAATCCAGCATTAAGGGTAAGGATCGATTTGATATTGATTTGGATTCATAGTGCGACTACTGTAACCACTTAGACAACGAAAAACAATTACATTGCAGAACGAAAACAAAACATTCCAACTACGGTTATTTGATCTAATTAGTGTCGAGTAGAAGTCAATAGTACTTCAACTTGCTCGAGCAAGACTTGGTTATTTGATGTAATTAGTGTCGAGTAGAAGTCAATAGTACTTCAACTTGCTCGAGCAAGACTTGGTTATTTGATGTAATTAGTGTCGAGTAGAAGTCAATAGTACTTCAACTTGCTCGAGCAAGACTTGGTTATTTGATGTAATTAGTGTCGAGTAGAAGTCAATAGTACTTCAACTTGCTCGAGCAAGACTTGGTTATTTGATGTAATTAGTGTCGAGTAGAAGTCAATAGTACTTCAACTTGCTCGAGCAAGACTTGGTTATTTGATGTAATTAGTGTCGAGTAGAAGTCAATAGTACTTCAACTTGCTCGAGCAAGACTTGGTTATTTGATGTAATTAGTGTCGAGTAGAAGTCAATAGTACTTCAACTTGCTCGAGCAAGACTTGGTTATTTGATGTAATTAGTGTCGAGTAGAAGTCAATAGTACTTCAACTTGCTCGAGCAAGACTTGGTTATTTGATGTAATTAGTGTCGAGTAGAAGTCAATAGTACTTCAACTTGCTCGAGCAAGACTTGGTTATTTGATCTAATTAGTGTCGAGTAGAAGTCAATAGTACTTCAACTTGCTCGAGCAAGACTTGGTTATTTGATCTAATTAGTGTCGAGTAGAAGTCAATAGTACTTCAACTTGCTCGAGCAAGACTTGGTTATTTGATCTAATTAGTGTCGAGTAGAAGTCAATAGTACTTCAACTTGCTCGAGCAAGACTTGGTTATTTGATGTAATTAGTGTCGAGTAGAAGTCAATAGTACTTCAACTTGCTCGAGCAAGACTTGGTTATTTGATGTAATTAGTGTCGAGTAGAAGTCAATAGTACTTCAACTTGCTCGAGCAAGACTTGGTTATTTGATGTAATTAGTGTCGAGTAGAAGTCAATAGTACTTCAACTTGCTCGAGCAAGACTTGGTTATTTGATCTAATTAGTGTCGAGTAGAAGTCAATAGTACTTCAACTTGCTCGAGCAAGACTTGGTTATTTGATGTAATTAGTGTCGAGTAGAAGTCAATAGTACTTCAACTTGCTCGAGCAAGACTTGGTTATTTGATGTAATTAGTGTCGAGTAGAAGTCAATAGTACTTCAACTTGCTCGAGCAAGACTTGGTTATTTGATCTAATTAGTGTCGAGTAGAAGTCAATAGTACTTCAACTTGCTCGAGCAAGACTTGGTTATTTGATGTAATTAGTGTCGAGTAGAAGTCAATAGTACTTCAACTTGCTCGAGCAAGACTTGGTTATTTGATGTAATTAGTGTCGAGTAGAAGTCAATAGTACTTCAACTTGCTCGAGCAAGACTTGGTTATTTGATGTAATTAGTGTCGAGTAGAAGTCAATAGTACTTCAACTTGCTCGAGCAAGACTTGGTTATTTGATCTAATTAGTGTCGAGTAGAAGTCAATAGTACTTCAACTTGCTCGAGCAAGACTTGGTTATTTGATCTAATTAGTGTCGAGTAGAAGTCAATAGTACTTCAACTTGCTCGAGCAAGACTTGGTTATTTGATCTAATTAGTGTCGAGTAGAAGTCAATAGTACTTCAACTTGCTCGAGCAAGACTTGGTTATTTGATCTAATTAGTGTCGAGTAGAAGTCAATAGTACTTCAACTTGCTCGAGCAAGACTTGGTTATTTGATCTAATTAGTGTCGAGTAGAAGTCAATAGTACTTCAACTTGCTCGAGCAAGACTTGGTTATTTGATGTAATTAGTGTCGAGTAGAAGTCAATAGTACTTCAACTTGCTCGAGCAAGACTTGGTTATTTGATGTAATTAGTGTCGAGTAGAAGTCAATAGTACTTCAACTTGCTCGAGCAAGACTTGGTTATTTGATGTAATTAGTGTCGAGTAGAAGTCAATAGTACTTCAACTTGCTCGAGCAAGACTTGGTTATTTGATCTAATTAGTGTCGAGTAGAAGTCAATAGTACTTCAACTTGCTCGAGCAAGACTTGGTTATTTGATCTAATTAGTGTCGAGTAGAAGTCAATAGTACTTCAACTTGCTCGAGCAAGACTTGGTTATTTGATCTAATTAGTGTCGAGTAGAAGTCAATAGTACTTCAACTTGCTCGAGCAAGACTTGGTTATTTGATGTAATTAGTGTCGAGTAGAAGTCAATAGTACTTCAACTTGCTCGAGCAAGACTTGGTTATTTGATGTAATTAGTGTCGAGTAGAAGTCAATAGTACTTCAACTTGCTCGAGCAAGACTTGGTTATTTGATGTAATTAGTGTCGAGTAGAAGTCAATAGTACTTCAACTTGCTCGAGCAAGACTTGGTTATTTGATGTAATTAGTGTCGAGTAGAAGTCAATAGTACTTCAACTTGCTCGAGCAAGACTTGGTTATTTGATCTAATTAGTGTCGAGTAGAAGTCAATAGTACTTCAACTTGCTCGAGCAAGACTTGGTTATTTGATGTAATTAGTGTCGAGTAGAAGTCAATAGTACTTGCTCGAGCAAGACTTGGTTATTTGATGTAATTAGTGTCGAGTAGAAGTCAATAGTACTTCAACTTGCTCGAGCAAGACTTGGTTATTTGATGTAATTAGTGTCGAGTAGAAGTCAATAGTACTTCAACTTGCTCGAGCAAGACTTGGTTATTTGATGTAATTAGTGTCGAGTAGAAGTCAATAGTACTTCAACTTGCTCGAGCAAGACTTGGTTATTTGATGTAATTAGTGTCGAGTAGAAGTCAATAGTACTTCAACTTGCTCGAGCAAGACTTGGTTATTTGATCTAATTAGTGTCGAGTAGAAGTCAATAGTACTTCAACTTGCTCGAGCAAGACTTGGTTATTTGATCTAATTAGTGTCGAGTAGAAGTCAATAGTACTTCAACTTGCTCGAGCAAGACTTGGTTATTTGATCTAATTAGTGTCGAGTAGAAGTCAATAGTACTTCAACTTGCTCGAGCAAGACTTGGTTATTTGATCTAATTAGTGTCGAGTAGAAGTCAATAGTACTTCAACTTGCTCGAGCAAGACTTGGTTATTTGATGTAATTAGTGTCGAGTAGAAGTCAATAGTACTTCAACTTGCTCGAGCAAGACTTGGTTATTTGATGTAATTAGTGTCGAGTAGAAGTCAATAGTACTTCAACTTGCTCGAGCAAGACTTGGTTATTTGATGTAATTAGTGTCGAGTAGAAGTCAATAGTACTTCAACTTGCTCGAGCAAGACTTGGTTATTTGATGTAATTAGTGTCGAGTAGAAGTCAATAGTACTTCAACTTGCTCGAGCAAGACTTGGTTATTTGATGTAATTAGTGTCGAGTAGAAGTCAATAGTACTTCAACTTGCTCGAGCAAGACTTGGTTATTTGATGTAATTAGTGTCGAGTAGAAGTCAATAGTACTTCAACTTGCTCGAGCAAGACTTGGTTATTTGATGTAATTAGTGTCGAGTAGAAGTCAATAGTACTTCAACTTGCTCGAGCAAGACTTGGTTATTTGATGTAATTAGTGTCGAGTAGAAGTCAATAGTACTTCAACTTGCTCGAGCAAGACTTGGTTATTTGATGTAATTAGTGTCGAGTAGAAGTCAATAGTACTTCAACTTGCTCGAGCAAGACTTGGTTATTTGATGTAATTAGTGTCGAGTAGAAGTCAATAGTACTTCAACTTGCTCGAGCAAGACTTGGTTATTTGATGTAATTAGTGTCGAGTAGAAGTCAATAGTACTTCAACTTGCTCGAGCAAGACTTGGTTATTTGATGTAATTAGTGTCGAGTAGAAGTCAATAGTACTTCAACTTGCTCGAGCAAGACTTGGTTATTTGATGTAATTAGTGTCGAGTAGAAGTCAATAGTACTTCAACTTGCTCGAGCAAGACTTGGTTATTTGATGTAATTAGTGTCGAGTAGAAGTCAATAGTACTTCAACTTGCTCGAGCAAGACTTGGTTATTTGATCTAATTAGTGTCGAGTAGAAGTCAATAGTACTTCAACTTGCTCGAGCAAGACTTGGTTATTTGATGTAATTAGTGTCGAGTAGAAGTCAATAGTACTTCAACTTGCTCGAGCAAGACTTGGTTATTTGATGTAATTAGTGTCGAGTAGAAGTCAATAGTACTTCAACTTGCTCGAGCAAGACTTGGTTATTTGATGTAATTAGTGTCGAGTAGAAGTCAATAGTACTTCAACTTGCTCGAGCAAGACTTGGTTATTTGATGTAATTAGTGTCGAGTAGAAGTCAATAGTACTTCAACTTGCTCGAGCAAGACTTGGTTATTTGATGTAATTAGTGTCGAGTAGAAGTCAATAGTACTTCAACTTGCTCGAGCAAGACTTGGTTATTTGATGTAATTAGTGTCGAGTAGAAGTCAATAGTACTTCAACTTGCTCGAGCAAGACTTGGTTATTTGATGTAATTAGTGTCGAGTAGAAGTCAATAGTACTTCAACTTGCTCGAGCAAGACTTGGTTATTTGATGTAATTAGTGTCGAGTAGAAGTCAATAGTACTTCAACTTGCTCGAGCAAGACTTGGTTATTTGATGTAATTAGTGTCGAGTAGAAGTCAATAGTACTTCAACTTGCTCGAGCAAGACTTGGTTATTTGATGTAATTAGTGTCGAGTAGAAGTCAATAGTACTTCAACTTGCTCGAGCAAGACTTGGTTATTTGATGTAATTAGTGTCGAGTAGAAGTCAATAGTACTTCAACTTGCTCGAGCAAGTCTTGGTTATTTGATGCTAATTAGTGTCGAGTAGAAGTCAATAGTACTTCAACTTGCTCGAGCAAGACTTGGTTATTTGATGTAATTAGTGTCGAGTAGAAGTCAATAGTACTTCAACTTGCTCGAGCAAGACTTGGTTATTTGATGTAATTAGTGTCGAGTAGAAGTCAATAGTACTTCAACTTGCTCGAGCAAGACTTGGTTATTTGATGTAATTAGTGTCGAGTAGAAGTCAATAGTACTTCAACTTGCTCGAGCAAGACTTGGTTATTTGATGTAATTAGTGTCGAGTAGAAGTCAATAGTACTTCAACTTGCTCGAGCAAGACTTGGTTATTTGATGTAATTAGTGTCGAGTAGAAGTCAATAGTACTTCAACTTGCTCGAGCAAGACTTGGTTATTTGATGTAATTAGTGTCGAGTAGAAGTCAATAGTACTTCAACTTGCTCGAGCAAGACTTGGTTATTTGATGTAATTAGTGTCGAGTAGAAGTCAATAGTACTTCAACTTGCTCGAGCAAGACTTGGTTATTTGATGTAATTAGTGTCGAGTAGAAGTCAATAGTACTTCAACTTGCTCGAGCAAGACTTGGTTATTTGATGTAATTAGTGTCGAGTAGAAGTCAATAGTACTTCAACTTGCTCGAGCAAGACTTGGTTATTTGATGTAATTAGTGTCGAGTAGAAGTCAATAGTACTTCAACTTGCTCGAGCAAGACTTGGTTATTTGATGTAATTAGTGTCGAGTAGAAGTCAATAGTACTTCAACTTGCTCGAGCAAGACTTGGTTATTTGATGTAATTAGTGTCGAGTAGAAGTCAATAGTACTTCAACTTGCTCGAGCAAGACTTGGTTATTTGATGTAATTAGTGTCGAGTAGAAGTCAATAGTACTTCAACTTGCTCGAGCAAGACTTGGTTATTTGATGTAATTAGTGTCGAGTAGAAGTCAATAGTACTTCAACTTGCTCGAGCAAGACTTGGTTATTTGATGTAATTAGTGTCGAGTAGAAGTCAATAGTACTTCAACTTGCTCGAGCAAGACTTGGTTATTTGATGTAATTAGTGTCGAGTAGAAGTCAATAGTACTTCAACTTGCTCGAGCAAGACTTGGTTATTTGATGTAATTAGTGTCGAGTAGAAGTCAATAGTACTTCAACTTGCTCGAGCAAGACTTGGTTATTTGATGTAATTAGTGTCGAGTAGAAGTCAATAGTACTTCAACTTGCTCGAGCAAGACTTGGTTATTTGATGTAATTAGTGTCGAGTAGAAGTCAATAGTACTTCAACTTGCTCGAGCAAGACTTGGTTATTTGATGTAATTAGTGTCGAGTAGAAGTCAATAGTACTTCAACTTGCTCGAGCAAGACTTGGTTATTTGATGTAATTAGTGTCGAGTAGAAGTCAATAGTACTTCAACTTGCTCGAGCAAGACTTGGTTATTTGATGTAATTAGTGTCGAGTAGAAGTCAATAGTACTTCAACTTGCTCGAGCAAGACTTGGTTATTTGATGTAATTAGTGTCGAGTAGAAGTCAATAGTACTTCAACTTGCTCGAGCAAGACTTGGTTATTTGATGTAATTAGTGTCGAGTAGAAGTCAATAGTACTTCAACTTGCTCGAGCAAGACTTGGTTATTTGATGTAATTAGTGTCGAGTAGAAGTCAATAGTACTTCAACTTGCTCGAGCAAGACTTGGTTATTTGATGTAATTAGTGTCGAGTAGAAGTCAATAGTACTTCAACTTGCTCGAGCAAGACTTGGTTATTTGATGTAATTAGTGTCGAGTAGAAGTCAATAGTACTTCAACTTGCTCGAGCAAGACTTGGTTATTTGATGTAATTAGTGTCGAGTAGAAGTCAATAGTACTTCAACTTGCTCGAGCAAGACTTGGTTATTTGATGTAATTAGTGTCGAGTAGAAGTCAATAGTACTTCAACTTGCTCGAGCAAGACTTGGTTATTTGATGTAATTAGTGTCGAGTAGAAGTCAATAGTACTTCAACTTGCTCGAGCAAGACTTGGTTATTTGATGTAATTAGTGTCGAGTAGAAGTCAATAGTACTT